>PVKB01000033.1:1302394-1538577 GCA_004027205.1 Ctenodactylus gundi
TCTTTGACCCTGAAGGGATGATTTATTAGGAAGTGTAGAGGAAGGCTTCAGAAAAAAAATAAGAATGTGCCTTTCAGTAGGATGAGGAAAGGAACAGGCATGCGCAAACATGCTTACAGTGAACAAGGGAAATCCGTGTCTGAAAATGCAAGAGGACTCAGTGGCTGTGGTCTGAACTTTTGATTTATTGATTTGGAAATCTTGAGCAGATTCCATTCTCCCCAAATTAAAACACATCATGCATTTATTCAAAGAGGTGAGTACAAGACCCATCCGAATTGGTCAGACATCATTTTTAAAAGAATCTAATTAAATATATGTGACCTATAAAAAAGAGAATGAAGTGTAGCCCTAAAATATAAAGAAGAGAGTAAAGTATAACCCTGAAATTTTAGTTGGCATCACACTGAGGAGCCATTCCTGAGCATGACTGTGGGCCACGTATGTCATTTCTTCTCTACCAGTTGTGAAGTTCCTATGTGAAAAACCCAGGTATGCTGCCTAGAAGCTCCTTCTTGGGATGGTTGCAGAGAACACATTAATGTGTAAAAAGGCATAATTGACTGTGTTTTGGTCAACATATAGCATGTGTCATATTGGAATTTAAGAATAAAATGAAAATAGGTGCCACAGCAATTTATTTATGCATCAGAGGAAGGCATGAATGCCTGATATTCTCATACCTTTTCTAACAGCCTTAGTATCTGTTTCACATTTCACACATACTAAGTAATATAATTTTTTATGACTCTGTACTTAGGATAAATTCATGTCAATATAGCACAAGATAGTTAAGAATCACACAGAGAAAATCTGTGTAAACAAGCACAGGTTGTATTTTAAAGTCGAAAGTATAGTAAAACTGTTCTACCAGAGCTAATAATAGTGTATCAATGTAAGAAGTTTTTAAAAAATCTCAGATATAGACAGTATTTTAGAACATACTAAACGCGAGGGCATTAATTCAGTTTTTAGGCTTTCAGGTGTCTTAAACATAAACTGTGTAATAGGCTCCTAATAAGACAACCACAAAAATTATTGAACAAAATATATTGCAAAAAATCAATCATTTAAATGTACTAGTATATACCAATAAATGTACTGAATTCTTAAAAACATATTCATTAAAGGCAAATGAATGTACATATATATTAATGTGCAAATGCATATTTTTATGAACAGGTATACATAGTATCAATCTAAGTTGTATGTCTGGTAGAGGGTGATGAATTATTCAAAGTCAAATTCATGTTTTCTCTTTTATTTTTGTCACAGTTAGAATGATTGTAAAAATGTTTAGTCAGCTGAAGCACCTCCCCACCCCACCACACACACAGATTATCATGGACACCCGAGGATGCCTCATGTAATGTGTTTACCGTCATTATTTCAAATGCGTACCAAGTCTTAAATTCAGTGCAGCTTCCTCCATGGTGCCTTCTGCAGTAACTTCGTATCATGGCACTTAGTACCATTTGCAGATTGCCTGGAAAATCACATTATCTGCCTGGCCTGAACAACACTATAACTTTGAAATTTCTATTTAACAGTTTTCTCTGGCGATTTGGGATAGGTGTAGACTTAATTGTGAATGCATCTTAAGGAGTTTTTAAACTGTATATAATGTATATGTACAAATCAGTAAGTCATGTTTGAACAACATACAAGATATTTGATTCTCTCCTTTCAAGTGTAAAAATACATTTCCAGCAACGTGTACATATCTCTGTTTCAGTAAAGGTTTATATTGAATTAAAATTCAGAATTTAATATTCTTAATTATAGTGAAATGAACCATGTAGGACTACTTTGTAGAGTTAAAGGTTAATATACCTCAATTTTCCAGGGAACTCTTGCTTTCTGTTAAAATCTGGCCTTTAAGTGGATTGGTAATGTAATTTTTTTTGTGGTCAGTCATACCTCTTAAGAAACTATTTCTAATCAAAATCATTTAATTAGCTATCTAGGAGAGGCACAATTAACTTTGTTAAGCATTTTTCAAGTTCTGAGCTTAGCGTTTTCAAAATGTTTCATTTCTTTGTATTTTTGTTTTCATGTTTTATAGTTGAAGAGAATCTAAGATTTTCATTTTGTGAACTCTCATTTATGGACATCAATTTTATTTTATCTTTTTAGCAAAGACAGACTTTTATGAATTGAAAATGTCTATGATGTCAGTTAGGCTTAGCTGGTAGAGAACACTTTGATTTGGACTAGATCCTGCTCCTGAACTCCTTTGCTACTGCTGTACTACAAGCCACATAAAGAGGCATTATGTTAAAGTTGCTAATTATAAAGAACCTTAGAAAATATTTAGTAGTACAACTTATTAGAATAGAAATTATCCGAAACTAGGTTTTACAGTGGTAATATTTATTTTTACTTTATTGCTACTTATATTTAATATTGGGATAGTGGAAGTTTGTCAGTGTACTTTCTTTCCAGGTATGCTGCCTTGGTCAACTTGGGCTGTTAAAACAAAACCAAAGAATGTTTGGCTTACCCAGTCAGTACAACCCACAGGTCTGAACCTGGGAATACCTAGGTAGAGGCACTATTTCCTTCTTTAGGGTGGCCTTCTCTCTGTCATTGCAGGCACATGCTTGCTATGGTCCTGTATAGCAAAGGGGGGAAGATTGTTATGGCCTCTTTATCTTCTTAGAGGGACACTAATATTCCATTGTGGGAGCCTCACTCTGTGACCTTCTGTAAACCTCCAAAGCCCTGCCTCCTAATACAATCACCTTGGGAGTTAAATCTTCTTTAACATCATGAAATTTTGGGGGAGACAACGTTGAGTCTTTAACTAGTGCTGATTTAAATTATATCTCATTTCTGTGTGGTTAAAGTTCTAAAGTCCTCAGAAAAGATCCACTATTTTAAAAGGGTACTCATTGATGACGTAGCTTATTAGATTCCAGAGAGTCTTGGGATAAACAGTTTTCATTAATAACTGTGTCAAAATTTGAATGTAACTCAACAGTGACTACCCAAGTTGATTGTTACGCTGCGGTTTGCCTTTACTTGCTTTTTCCCTTTCTCATTTCGACTGAGTTCTTGTTACAGGCAGTATAAGCATAGTTGAAGTGGTGAATGATCTTTATTTTTTGTTAAGAAATTGATACTGCTCTGTCTGCCACAGTATTTGAGACTAAAAATGTATATAGTAATTTCAAAGTCTTTTTAATAGTTAACATCAAGTGCACAGCACACAAAGAAAATTTTCAAATTAGATCTATAGTATATAAATCAAAAATTAAAAAAGAATTCACTTTTCCATCTCTCTTGGGTGATAATTTTTCAAAATTTCTGCAAAATATAAATCTCTTCCTCCTTTTTTAAAGTTTTTTTCCCCCTAAAGTATACATTCACTGTAGGAGAACACTTTTAGATACTATCTTATCATGAGAGTTGGGATGAAAGGAAGTGGAAATCATCCTGATTTGCCAAATAAGTTTGAATCTGATGAAAATTAAGGGTTTAAATATGCTGATGTTATCTTTTGGATTAGTCAGCTTTTGAAACACCAGGAGAAAAAAAAAAAACCTGCCAGTAAGTGAAATGTAAATTAGTCACTGTAGGTGAGGTGTGCCTGCAGATGGCACAGAGTGGTTATTTCCCTGACCCCAGGTGACTTAATATTTTAATAATATACTGCAATGCTAATAATGATGTAAGAGTTGTGCTTGGCTATCTCATGAAGTTCATATAGATGAGTTAAATTAATCTTGTTCTGGTTTAAAAGGGCTTTTTTCATATTTTATGTGAATGTATTATGTGTATTTGAATGATTTAAGAAACAGCACTTTCAGGCTCAAGAGCTTTAATTCAGATATTATAGATCTTTATTGTCTTTTTTAATATGGGTGGAAAAGATTATAAAAATGAGTGAACATTTCTGAACTCCTTTCTGAAGAAAGGGAGGCTTCTTTTTAGGACTGAAGGAGGGTGTGGCCTGACTTCTAGCAAAGGGAAGAAAGAATGTTGGAAACAATACCGTGTTGTGCATTTGTATGGAAGGCGTTAATCTGGAGACCTTGATGCGTGTCTCAGATCCAGCAGCCTGTTCATTTTAACTGGACAGAAAAAATCATTGTGGGTGGGCCAATGGCAGGGTAGATTCCATTGATTGAATTGGCATGGAAGATGTTTTAGTAAGTACCCCTCCATGTCTTTTGCAATGCTATTAGTCCTATGGATGTGAGTCAATAGAAAGTTTTGGTAGTGGTCTCATGCGTGACTGGTTTCAGGGATCTATAATCTGTGTAGTTACACAGGGCTGAGTTCTTAGAAGTGACAATAAAGACCTATGATTTGTTGTTGTTGTCTTATTTTTTTAAAGATTGAAAAGAGGTTCCCATATTTTTATTTTGACCTAGGCTCCTGAAGTATTTTTGCTTATCATGGCCCCATAAAGGATATAGTGATTTGAATAGAAGATAAAAACACTCCAGCTGTCTCTTGATTCCAATAAAAAGCTACTATGCATTGGGATAACAATACAAAAAGCTAACACTCTGTTAGTTCAAAGAAGAAAGAAAATACCATTGAGTTCTTGGTTTTGAAAATATTGGTGTGGTGCTATTTAATTAGGCATTCATATTCATGTGGATATTCAACTGGATATGTCTGCTTTGTCACAGAACTTTACAGTGTACTGATTTTTTTAAGTATATACTGCTGTTTTGGCATAAACATGCATATATATATATGCATATATATATATATATATATGCATATATATATATTTCCTTTCAGTGTTTAATTTGAAAAATCTACTGTTCAGCACAGTTTGCTATAATATTTCCACGCAAATCACTGCACTATGTCCTTTACTTGTTGATACTTTACACAGTTTTTAGAAGTCATTAACATGATATTAAGGTGTTACAAATACAAGTATGCTATATTCTGTTGTAAGTGAAACACAGAACATAGAACCCTATGAGATTATTCTTTGTTGTGCTACTGTTTTTCAAGTGTGCCCTGCTTGTCTTGACCAAGAACATAAGTGATGTCTACATTCAGATAAGGAATGATCTAAAAATTACTTGTAAAATCGGCGTTCACAATATAAAAGAAGTGGTTAACCCTGAAGATTTTGTGGCATCTAATTACCCAGCTCAAGTGTTTCCTCTCGTGGTTCTTGGATTCTTCCCATCAGTGTTAGGATCCCAATGGGTAAGTGATCTTAGACAGGAAAATTTAGATCCAGACCCACTCCAGTGGGATGATGATCTCATCAGACATAGTCCTGAAATCATCAGCAGTTTCAGTTTAATAAATTCAAATTCATTAGTTGTGAAACAAAAAAGCACATTACTTGTAGTTGAATTAGCATCAGGTTGGCAGAGTTGAAGGCAACTTTTGGCCTACTTGATGTTTGGATTCGGTTCTCTGAATGTTTACTTCAAGCCAAATGTCTAAGCAGACAGAAATCTGTACATGTAGCCATTTATTGTGACAACAACTACATCATTAGACAAACCAGTCTGGTCACAGATTATGAGTTAGCCTCCATGGCATTAGCCAGCTTCCTTCTGTGGGTTCCAATTTAAATCAGTTCAATATGTTCTCAAGTCGAGAAGCATATGAAATAAAAAGCTAGTAAAAAAAGCTGTGCTCCTTTTTGAATTTTTTTTTCTGTGTATTGCAGAATAAGTAGAGAATTGCTAAACTGTTTTTATTAGGATCAGAAATTATAAAGTTAAAGATCCAATTTATCAGTTTGACTTAAAATACTAAGATTAGAGTTTTGGAATTTCTTTAAACTTGTCATGTTAGAAAAGCCCTGAGATTTTTAGAATGAAGCAGTTTGAAGCCATGTAAAGTTATTACAGCAGTTTAGAATTCTTAGAGAAAGATTACCTTCCAAATTGTAGGTGAGCTTCTAGTCTGCAAGATACCTTTAGCTACTAAAGGCATTTACCCTGCTAAATTATGAATGTGAAATCATTTTGGTATTTTAGAGTTCTTAGTTAGAAGATTATGGAATGCTAATACAATTTTCATAGTTTTTCTATGAAGAAAAGTTTGTCAATTGAGAAGTATTAGGAAACAGTTGTCTATAAAATACTCTTAAATGGCACTTTTTAGTGATAAGCCATGTTACTACAGAAATTTAAATGATTTCTAATAATGTTCATGAGTTTTCAGAGATGAGTTCTATGAGGTACCCTAATTAAAAAAAATTGTCTGCATTTGTCTGTGTTTGGTAGTTTTTTTTCTTTTTTTTTAAGATGAGCACCTTACCTATATTTCCTCCTTAAAAAGAATTTTTATCTACACTAACTCATCCAATTCTACAATTCTAATAATGCTGGAAAGTAACAACTCCCATTTTTACTTCAAATTTACACAAGGGAAAAAAAAAACCTGATAATCATAACAAAGTCGAATTGTAACTTCTATTTACTCGTGAGGGGAAAATCCCCCGAGAATCAGAAGATTAAGTAAATTTATTTGATTCTTATAGTTAAGAATTGCATGATTGTTTTTCTTATTTTATCATTTTGAAGATCTTTTGTTTGTTCCAGAAACAGAATCATTTTAGATAATATATCATTAGCAAAATAAAACTGAAGTGTTATTCCTGAAGGCATGCACATAGACACGTGTGCGCGCGACACACACACACACACACACACACACACACACACACACACACACACGGTTATATAAGAGGAAAGGCTGTTAAAGTTTCTTAAAAATACCTATTAATTAGTCTGAATAATGAGAAAAGCAGGAATAGAGAAAGAAACTGCAAAACAGTTTAACCCCGGGGACCCTCCCGCTTCTAGCATTAACCAGGTGCTCCCTGTTAACAAACAAGACAAACACTGTAGACAGATTATTGAACTGGCTTACAGTTGGATTTCTTCCAACCACTCTTAATACTATAATGAAATTCAACTTGGATAAAAATGACTTATCCCGTTAAATGAGATGAGATAATAATATAGGCAGTTTAATATTTTGGGTTATTTTAATGATATGATCAATTGTGTATGTGGGTGTTTTGCCACAGGTATGAAATAAATCACATATAAACAAAAGAAGAGGTGCTTGAGTCCTTTCACTGGTATAAAGCATTATCAAATACTGTTCACTGCACTTGACTCTGTTTTTTCATGTCATAAATTGGTGCTGATGAATTTACTTTATCAAACTGTTGCCTATAGTATGATGTACGTTTTATGGTGTGTTTTAAAAATGTTTTAACATTGTGCAGAAACACACTTAAACTACTCAAAAACTCAAATTACGTATGTAATTGAACATATTTGAAATGAAAGTATCAGCTGAGATTTGATGACAACAGCAACTGCATTTCTGCATACGGTAGCCACACTCAACTTGAAAGAAGGTTTCGAGGGAAAACTAGTAGTTTGCGACTTGTAGATACTTCACCAAAATCGAGGGTGAGGCTCAAAGAGTTTCACAAGGAGAAGTTCTGGTAGTGGTTATTCTTACTCCAGCACCCTCTAAAAGGTGGTGAACGCGGGCATAATTTTCTTTAAGATACGTCTTTAAGAAAGTCAAAGAAGACACGGACCCGTTTGAGGGATAGGAGATTGCTGCGTGATAGAAATGCTGTGTAGCTGCCTTCGCTTGGAAGTGATCTACGCAAGATTGTTTTGGACGTTTATAGTTTATACAAGAAAAAAAAAATCAAAACATGAACAAAACCAACCTCTTTCCCAGATACCAAATGGGGCTTCAGGAAGAGTGTGTGAGCTCTCCCATCCTGTCACAGAGACACTTGGGAGGAGCATGCTGATATATGCAGTAGAACCTGCAGATAGTAGAGGATAATTAGAGGCTAAGTGAGGCGGTAATATTCCTCTTCCTTAGGGGAACTTCAGGGAAGGAAATGTCAAGTAAAGGCTTAAGGGAGAGAGGGAATGTGATTTTCCATTGAGGTTATGAAATAGGAGAAAGAGTGACTTTACGTAACTGGGAAGTTCTGAGAGTTCTACACTATATTTGCATCAATCAAATACGCACTTCGATACTTCTCTCTCTCCGATGTTAAGCTGAAGGATTTTAGAAATTGATGTTAGGAAGCTAAGGGAGAGAATAGGTATCACAGTGAGGATTTATCGCCACGTATTTACCAGTTTGATGTATTTTCATTTGGTCTGTTGATACAGCTAACTTTATATTTCATAAATATTCACTATGGTAATTTCTAAAATTGATGGGGTCTTTAGGTAGAAAAAATAAGGGTGATGTAGTTGAATGCGATAAGAGGCATCATTTAAAGACTGCTTTTAATCTCTGAGTTAGTGAAAAGTACAGTTCAAATCCAGAAATTTGTAAATCTAAAACTTCCATGTATATAACCTATTAATGTAAATAATATAATGACATTGCTTTGTCTATGTTAGAGCATCTCAGACATGACACAATGGCACTTATCAATGATTTTAGTTGTTTTTCTAATAAAGGCAAGAACATTTTTGTAATAATATGGACCATTTTACCTAAAATTAGTTTTTAATGTTAAAGAATCTTTTTAAAGACTGAAACATTTTAATTAGCTTACACACAAATTTTGTCAAAAGGCTGCATAAGTTTGTCAGACCTAGTAATTAAAAAAGAGTTATGGAGTGTACCTGTAGTTGTAGTAATTACAAATTATTCAACATTAAGTAATCTTTGAGAAAATATAAGGTTATAAAATGTACTTATAAGAATAGATATGAGTATTTGTGTGCATATTAGAAATTCTTTGGTAAATAACTAATATAAAAACAGTTTAATTTTATAGCATTATAATCTTAAATGAAATGCATATGAAGTAAAATAAGTGCTGGTAATGTATAGTTAAATTTAATTTCATAGTTGTTTCTTCAAGCTAATATATGCTACTGTTTTATTATTCAAAAACTATGTGGAAGTGTTGCCTGAAGTTATTCTTTGGCTTAAATGATAAACAGAGAATATTATTCAACAAAATCACATATATATTTCACCCTGCAGATAGGTCTTATGCATGTTTAAAGCAAATATTAAAAGCCTTTCAGGATTTTCCAAACTAGTACAGAAAAATCTAATGAAAGAATACAAATAGAATTTCCAGAATTACATCTTCCTCAGAATCTCTTCACAGCAAAGGAATTGCTCAAGAAACTGACAAAATCTATGAAATATGAAAAAAAAATTTATAAACTATTCACCTGACAAGAGTTTGATATCTATAATGTATGAGGTAGTCTAAAAACTCAGTAACAGTAAAGCAAGTAACCTGACTTAAAAATAGATAATATAGCTTAATGTCCTCTCAAAACAAGATGTACAAATGGCTCACAGGTACAAAACAGAATTTTCTACCTCATTCATCATCAGGCAAATGAAGGTCAAAATGAGAAATAATCATATCTGATGAGAATGGATATCTTTAATGGTATATATATATATATATATCTGTCATGTGCTATCCCATGAATTCAACTAGAAATTATTATGTTAAGTACAGGAACCCAAGAAGCCAGATAGAAATAGGCTACTTAAGTTCTTTAAAATCTCACTGATGTGTAGAATGTCAAATTATTTATTTCATAAAATTTGAGAATAGAATGGTAGTCACTAGAGTCTTGGGAAAAGAATCAGGGAGCAATGGATAGGGAAAAATTGATTTGTAGGTGCTAATTTATAGTTAGAAACAAGAAGTGTGATTATACAGTAAGATAGTTACATATATAACAGAAATGTACCGTGCTTTACAAAGAGCTAGAAAAAACACTCAGAATATTTTTATCATAAAAAGTAATGTTTTGAGGCAACAGATATGTTTGATGTTTTAAGTATTACATGACATACATGTACCAAGACATTACATGACACTGTATAAATGTATTCAAATTTAGAGTCTTATGTGCAAGTTAAATTATATTTAAATCTTTAAATTCTATGATTTTCACCAAAGAAATACATATCTATGTGTATGTATGTATATATGTGCATAATGTATGTGTATATATACATATATGTGTTTCAAATTTTATTTAAACTTATACTCTCAATAAAAATTCTTCTAAACATAAAATCTGCCTAATTTCTGATTACTCATAACTATGAAATTTCTGATAGGTTATATACCTCAGTGTATTTTCCATTTTTTTATACCCTGTGTTTAATCTGTGCTATAAATTTAATATTATATCAGTAAATATATTGCAGAATTTTTATCATGAAATGTCGTGAGGTTTGCTGTTCACTTCTTAAATGTCATTTCAGAATTATCTTTATGATTATATTATATAACTGTAAAATGTTTCACTTCTAGTTGCCATTGTTATAGCTATGACTAATAGATCCAGAAAGTGAAACAAAACTGTAATTAGAATTTTCAAGTTTTATACCTAAGCCAGAAGGTTTCTTCAATATGAAACAATCTAGGAGTCTGTTGTTTTAGATTTTTTGTTGTCTACAGATGGAGCCTGGACTTATTTTTTCAGTGTTTCTGTCAATACTTAGAATGCGTGAATTTAGACTCCATGGTGCTGTGCCACTTAGTTTGAGGAATCATTTCTCTGTGAAATCAGTGGCTGGCGTGATGTTTTGTGCAAGCTCAAACTTAGTCCCGCATTTGTTGCTGAGCCAATAATGATCATCACTTTCATTGTACCATTCAGCAATTTGTCATCATGTTGGAGACAGATGAATGTGACTCATGGTGTCCCCAACGCGAAGCCAATGGGTTATTTTACAAATTTAATAGTGAAAAGTGTTTAACAAGGGCTCAGCATGGTGTGAGATAAGTATCCTCTCAGGTCTTCATGAGTTTCAGATCAGACTTTGCCAGCTTACCTGGGTCCACACCTGAAAACATTGTCCTTGCAGTACAATAGGGTACTGCCACTTCTTTATTTAATGCATTTATTTATGCACCTGATTTATTTTTCTTCTGAACTGCAACTACATATTACAGACTTAAGCATATGCAGTAGAGATGTTTGCTTAAAATTGGCAACATTGTACCCTAGCTTACAAATCTCAAAAACTTGTAAATTTTGTAGATTCACTTTTCTTATTCAGTGTTCGTTGAAGGATGGCAGGGTGCCCTACTTTGGGTCATAATTGTCCTTCCTTCTCAACCAACATTGACCGAGGAGGCGTCACTTACCACTTTGTCATTTTTTAGGCCAGAAGAAAAAGGGAACATGTTACAGTTCTAGTAGCTCTTGAAGTTCTGGTTGTGGGCCTTAACTTTTCATTGATAGTATATACTGAGTCACATGGCTATGCCTGAATTCCTTGGCTTAAGAAAACACAGTTATACTACAGATCAGAAAGAAGAGAGAAAAAAATCATGAATAGTCTTGGTGAACCTTTACTATAGAAAATGGGCATAGATACAGCTATAGTGTGAATGTATTCTATGTAAGTAGTTAGAAAGTAGGCCTTTGTGAGGCCACATTTTGTATTTACACAAACATTACTATTGTTCACTTACTGCCTGTAAATTGGGGCATTGAGATTATAAACAGGAATGTAGAGAAGAGGGCAAACCAAGGTGCAACTTTTGTATTTCTATATATTTTACCCTTATTATAACCTACCTTGTAAATAACTTACTGACTGCCTAAGCTTATATAACTGTCTATGTTAAGCATGTGGATATTGATACTGAAAATGAAGTATAATTGTGCATAATTAAGTGTACTAATAATAGAGTTTTACCTATGTCTTTGATAATGTGGTTGGGCCAAAGTGATTTTTCTTATGCATAAAGAAAATTAAGCCAACGGTAAATTATATTAGAAAATGCAGTAGCAAGTAACACAGTTAATAGCAAAAAGTGTCTGTAGAGTTTCAGCATCACTGAATGGATGATCACAATCAGTTGGGATTATTTGGCTAGAATTGCTTTAAATGAGATAAGGAGGAAACTCCAATAAAATTTTAGATTAAATTAGGAAAGTCCAGTAGAAGTTTTATTTTACTTTGCTATATTTGGAATATTTAGATGATCTTGTAAAATATTCTAATACTTAAGACTAATTGATTGTAATATTTAATTTACATGTGATGACTCATGCGATAATCATAAAATACAACTAATGTAATAATTGCTGCATTTTATTAATATCAGTAGCACCAGTTAAATCACAGTGCTTGGTACTGAGTGGGAGGATGGTGGAGACCCAGATATTAGAAATTAAAAAAAAAAAAGGTCATCCTGTGATTCCAGCAAATGAGAAAATTGAGGAATCGATGGTACAGAAAATGCTGAATTAAAAACAACTTTTATAATATTAATGAAGAAAACATTATGGTGTATTTATAATAATGTATTTTTATTCTTCTAAATGTTTTTTAAGTTAATTATGCATATGTGCAGAAGTATTTTGCAACTCCAAACTTGCAATTAGAAAGTTATGTGTAAATTTAAAAAGTTTTACTAAGCTAGTGAATGTAATAGAAGGCATGTTTATATTAGTACAAAAATATACTTGATACATGCTAATTACATGCATTGAAATTGAGTTTTGAAAGTTAACTAGGTTTATAAAGTATATCAGTGAGAGAGAAGGTAATTTGTAGGAAATCAAGTGATCTTTTTTCAAAACCTCAAATTCATTGAAGTAATTGCCATGGTTTTAGAGTTCATTCTTAAAAGCTAATGTTTTTCGTGTATATGTACAAGTTTATATGCATATACACAGGCTTGAATTATGTATATCTCTATTAATTTACTTAGCAACATATAAATATATACGCATATGCGGAAGGTAGCCATACTAGGTGGTAAAAAACAGGTAATTTGGAGTTAGCGCGTTGGGGTTCACACTTTGTCTTCCTTAGCACATGCAAACTCCTTAACTCACTATAGAAAGAGAATTGGGATAATATAGTTCATTTAGATCATGAAAGCTAAATTAATATTTAATATTAAATAAATTAAAACCTTAGAAGAGTGCCTAACAATCAGTAAGTATTAAGGAATGTTATTGTCCTTTTGATTTTTAAAATCAGGTATTCAATAATCTTGCTTATTCAAACCTGACTAAAATGTTTTTCTTAGAGGTTTTGATCTACTGAAGGACACTCTCTCTCTCTCTCTCTCTCTCTCTCTCTCTCTCTCTCTCTCTCTCTCCTTATACTACTGGATGACAAGCTGAACAGGAATAGTACTTAGAAGGAGAAGAGGTGCCTCCCTCTGGGAAGATGGGCAGAGGAGTACAGGGAAGGCTTCCAGATGAAGATAACCCAAGCTATTTTAAGACACTTTACTCTGTTGGGAGGTGAGAGAGAGTGTAGTACAGAAAAAAAAAAAAATAGCGTGTGTGAGGAGACTGGAGTAGGTGTGGAAAGCACAGCAGGACCGGGAAACCGCAGAGAGCTAAGATGGGTGCCTAGGGCTTGGAATGTGTGGAGAGGACAGGGCAGCATGCTCACAAAGACCGCTATGTCTCATCCTACGGGGTTGATGTTTTTTATTTTTTGAGAGTAATGAATTACTGAAAGACTGATAATGTACATATTGGTATTTTTGGAGCCAATAATCAATGCATTCACAAATACATTATCACATGTAATAATCAGACTGAGTTCCTAGTCTGTGATGAGTCTCTAAAAGGTTTTTAACAGTGAGCAACAAAGGTAAATGTTTTATTAATGCACATGTCCTGTACTCTTCATTTACACTGGTTTTTCTACAGTTCTAATCTTTAGAATGAAAACTAGATAACTATAATATGTGTAATCCTCTTTTATCTGCAATTTGGAGCAGCACATAAGTAGGAGTAATTTTGTCCCTGATGTGGCTTTTAGTCATATATACTAGTCCCGTTATTTTTCCAAGAAATTGATCATCTTCCCAGACTGAGTGCTCAGGCTTGTTCCAGATCTGTGGTCCTCTTTCTATCCAAAGTGGACCTATTTTTGTAGTTTCTGTTAGACTCTTGTGGAGTTCTTTTTGACATATTGATTTATTAGGACATGAGGCATTACTGTAGGTAGGTATTTCAATACAAATGTGTCCTAAATTTATTCTCTTGTAACAGATACAAGGGAGCCCTGCGTGTGAAAATACCAGCATGTCTATCGGTGACTGTGGTGGTAATAATAGAACTGGCCAAATTGTGAAAGACACTATTTGAAATAAACTCGAGACAAGGAACAAAATAAGAACTAGGAGATGCAAAGGGTCCAAATGTCTTTACCTAGAGCCTCATAGATTTTATATAGGGAAACTATAGATTCAGGAGTTCACAGTTTGCACAGTGTGCAGTCTTACACTTGTCCTTCAACATTTATAAGATTGTTTTTATCTGCATATGCTTTGTTAAGCTACAACACTTGGAAAGTCATACCCCTTCCAGATTCAGTTGTCAAAAAATTTAGAGCATAGAATGTTATAGGTCTGTTAGTGGTTTATGTCTGTATCAGATATATATTGAAGGATTTTTTTTGAGTCAGGGTTTTGCTCTGTAGCCCAGGCTGGTCCTCGACTCGTTATGAATCCCAAGCTGACCTTGGACTCATGACAGTCCTCTTGTGTCAGCCTCCTGAGTGCTAGGATTATAGGCTTGTGCCTCCAGACTGTGCTTACATGGTTCTGGGGAATGGAACCCAGGTACTTAGTGCTTGCTAGGCAAGCACTTTAGCTACTGAGAGATTCCTCCAGCTCCCTGAAGAATTTTTGAAAGTAGGAAACAGTGTATTCCAAATCAGCTGAAGGTATGTGTAAAATCTTTATACCTACTAAGTCCCTTCTATGAGGCAGCTTCCTCTGTGCTGGCACATGGATAATTAAGATGTGATCTTCAGCTTTGAAGATATAAGTCTATATAGGAAATACACTTCCCCAATGAATTTTAACAACGTGCACCCACCTCCTTCAGCTCTTTAACTAGGTGTTGTGCTTCCTACTGAAGGCTTTCCACACTGTCCTGTTTAGAATTACAGACATCATGTGTAAAAGCACATTTACTAGCCCTCTTTCCACTTTCTTTTTCATTTTTTTGTCATTATGTAAAATATTGTATCTAACACTTATTTTACTTTTTAAACAATTATGCATTACTTGTCTTCCTCTTTACCAGCTCCACAAGGACAGAGCTGTTTTGCATAGAACCACCTATTGGGCACATAATCATTCTTTGTTTGTTGTGGTACTATGTTTCGGTTATGTGGGCTCTTGCTCAAAAATACATGTAGAACTTAAAGAACATATCAATAAAGGAGAGTGGAGCAGTTAGTTGTGCCTGTAGTCCACATGACATTCATGAATTGCTCTGGATTTTTAAAAATACCTAAAGATTACTGAAAAACTAGAAAGAATGAAAGATTTGAGGACTTAATTCCAATCTTGGTCCTTAACTTGCTGCATGGATTATTATCTTCATGCTTTTTCTGGAACTGACAGAGTAGGCTGTTTATCAAGTTCCACTTGAGGATTCGGGCTCAGTCCCTGAGGTTGTGTGTAAGTAATCTTTGAATCTTAATCCTTCAGACTCATTACTAAAGAAGTTATGTAACAAATGATTGTTTTTATTCACAGTAGTTTCAACCCGTTTGAAAGCTTTGTCTACTATGGATTGGCCTGACTTTTCAACTCTACTAGATTATCAGGACGAGAGAGATGAAGCTGTAGGTAGCAGGTGTCTTAAGACAAATATGTTAGTAAGTCACTTCTGATTTACTTTAGTTTGCTTTAGTTCATTTTATTGTGGCCAAAACACGTAACTTGATAATCCACCTTTTAGACAATAATTTGTTTTGGTACTGTAC
Source organism: Ctenodactylus gundi (assembly GCA_004027205.1). Taxonomy (NCBI): domain Eukaryota; kingdom Metazoa; phylum Chordata; class Mammalia; order Rodentia; family Ctenodactylidae; genus Ctenodactylus; species Ctenodactylus gundi. Next base: position 1,318,139 of record PVKB01000033.1, read on the forward strand.
AATTGGATAGTTTTACCCATGAACCCAGTGTTTTTTTTTCAGAAACTTACTGGAACTTATTGATATTGCATAAGTGAAACTTTACATACTTTAATTAGAAACTCACCATATCCTCCACCTTTTAAACTCTAGAAACTGCAGTTCTATTCTCTGCTTCTTTGAAAGTTGCTGTATTTAGATGCTTCATACAAGCAGATTCAGTTCACATTTGTGCTTCTGTGACTGGTTTATGTTATTTAGCATAATGTCCCCAAGCTGTTGTCATTATTGCCTTGTATGTATAAGTCACGTGTTCTTTATGCTTTGGTCTATCAATGTGCACCTAGGTTACTTCACATTTTGATTACTATAATTAATACTTTAGTGAACATGGGAGGGGAAATATCTTTTAAAGGTTCTGATCCAAAGTGTTTTGGGTAAATACCCAGGGGTAGGTTTGCTAGCTCACATGTAGGTAAATTTTTATCTTTTATAGGAATCGCCTTACAACATCTCATAGCAACTATACCATTTGTTTGTAGATTGAAGGAACTCCTTAACTTTTCTGGAGGTACAGCCTACGTATATTAATTAAAATAATTATGTTTATGGCCAGAAAAATGAAACCCGGGGAAAGTAAATTTAACAAAAATGTAACAAAAGCTTCTGAAGATCTTCACAATAATTATTATATTTCGTTAACCACTGTAATGAAATAACTTACCAATGTTTTACCTTGGAATTTGACTTTTTAAGGAATATTTTATTCTAACTATATGTAAAATTTTTATTCACGTCAATGAATGAATTTGTAGATGTAATTCAATTATAAATCAAATTTATGAAATGAATAGACAATAGATCTTCTAGCCTTGACATTTATTAGCATGTGGTAATATACATACAAGTAAAAGTGAACTAAAATATACCAGATGAAATATAATTATTGTTAAGAATAGCTATATCAAAATCTTCATTTTTTTATGTAAGGTAAAAATTAGTATTTACAATATATTAATTTATCAACTTTCATACACATTTTTTCCTTGATTCTGTGTATTTGTCTCTTGTTCTTAATTGACAAAATTAAAAGTAATATCTATAGCTTTATTACCTAAGTTCTTACGTCAACCACAACTATCAAAGTTCTGAACATTTGTCACCTCTTTCCTATCCCAGCCTGTCCCTAAAACCTCGGAGCCACCAATCTGTCCATCAGTTCTGTAATTGACTACATTAACACTTTTAAATGGATTATAATATATGAAAATTTTGAGTATTGGCCTTTATTCACTTGATCCCTCAAGTCCCCAGGTTGTGTGTATAGCAACACCTTGCTTTTCAAATCTGTGTAATGTCCATGGTCTTACTGTCTTAGCTCTTTTGACTTTTATTACAAGCGAGGCATCTATGGACTTCAGTATGTACTTTTTGTGTGAATGTGCTTCTGTAAGTAGGTACAGCTGAGAGTATAAATGCTGGATCATGTATTACATATTTAGTTTTATTTTTTACAACGACTCTCGTAGTATTTAGCAGAATGGCTGGGCCATTTTACATTTCACTAACAATATGGATTATATAAATGGTCCAGAAGCTCAAGCACCCTTGCCAGCATCTAGTGTTGTCAGTATTTTTATTTTAGCAATTCTTATGGACATGTGCTGTCATTGTTATTCACTAAGTATATTTGCAGCCTTACAATTTAACTGAAGAAAAGCATACTCTATTTTCTAAGCCTACTGAAACTCTGCCAAAGGAGAATGAAATAATTGCCCAATCACATGATTCATGTGCAGAAATAAGATAATATTTTTGCATAACTCATTATGATGGTTCTGTCTCTTTATCACTATAATAATATTTTATCTGTTCTGTATGTTTAGTGAATTCTAGACACAAAATTATTACATAGTGCATGTTTATATAAAATATATATTACTTCTTATTGGAGGATTGAAGTAGTCACAAGTGTATTGAAAAATGTCTTAGAATTATGCATACAGAAAAATTTGGTATGTAAAATCATACCTTTGCGTGCTTGAGATTGCTTTGCTGTATAGTTTATACTCCAGCACTTCAATACCATGTTTTTGTAAAAATGATGTTCTAAAATATCTAGTTGGCAAAAGGCATTCAATATGAAATTTAGACAATTTGCTTAAATTGTTTCTGTTGACTAAAAATGAATTGTATACGTTTTACTAAGATGACTTTTTCAGGTTATTATTAATGAATATTGATTTGAAGCCTTATATATTTTATAAAAGTAAAGACCTGAGATCTGTATTATTCAGTATTCACGTCTCTATCACAAAAACCACAACCCTTGCAACTTTAAGAAGAAGGTTGCGTTTGGCTCCTACTTTCAGAAGAATCAGTCCTTGGTGAACTGGCTCCATTGCAGTAGCATTATGGTAGATCAAGGTGGCTCACCCCGTAGCTGTGGAGAGGCACACACGGTGGAAGGAGTGCTGGAGAAGAAGGGGCCAGCGACCAGATAGAGACCCCAAGGTCGTAACTCTGTGATGCCCCCTGGCACAGCCAAAAGTATGCTTTCTTATTCCCCTGGATGAAGTTCACAATTAAACTTAGCCATCACAGAGCCTCAGATCCTGTAGTGTGCCAGTCTTGATATCTCCTATCTTTCTTTCTGACAGTCAGTCACCAGGTTCTACTCACTCTTCCATCCTAAATGTCTCCCAGAGCAGCCATAGGTCGGTGTCCTTCACCACCTCCATATCTAGGCAACCACACAACCACTGCAGATTTCTGGCTCATTCTTTTTCTTGTGCATTCCAGCTGGATTGATTTGAAATGCGAATGTAATCATGTCTTTGTCTCTACTTAGCAATCTTTCAGAGGTCTCCTGATGCCCTTCAGATAGAGTTGAATTATTACACAGACAGATGCTGTTTTAACATGTTTGTCACAACATAGCTTGCCACTTTTCCCCTGCGGGAGAATTAGAGCCACTGCTCACTTTTCCCGGGATATCTCTTGGGCGCTTTCCTGTCCTGGATCTCAGACCTATCAGTTGTCTAACGTGTCAGTCATTTCTGTCAAAGTGTTTCTCTGATCCCTGGACTGCAGGATTTCAAAGCACCCTGAAGCTCTGTCATGTTGTTCATCACACTCTGTGCTCTACTGCGGCATACTAGCTTCTTTTCTAGTCTTCCTACTGTCCTTCAAAACCGCCTTGCAGGAATCAACTCTTTTGAAGGCTGTAGCTGTCGGTTCTAGTGCAGTGTCTGGAGTGTGATCACTGCCTAATAAAGTCCATTGAATGTGTAGTCGAGAGAATACAGTTTTCTGTGTCTTGGCTGTAAAGCAGAAAGTATGTGACTTGTCCTTAAATTGAAGGGGAACCCAGTGATCAAATTTCCCCTGGTCACCATTATACAGAAGCCTCACAACCCATCATAAACAAACTCTAAAATAAGCAACTTTTTATACTTCTGAATCAGATTAACTTTAGGACAGTAGTAATTGCATCTTCAATATTTGACAAATGTTTGTTCCTCCTATATGTAGAACTGATAAATGATAGAGACCTTTACACAGAAGGTTTAGAAGAACAAGGTGACCATTTTAACACATAGTTTGAAATAAAAGTGGCTTGGGAAAATATTTATATTTACATACAACATAGTGATGTTTAATCTGTTTTGGTCCTTTAAACATTTAAAATCTTTTCAAAATTTAAATGACATTTTAAGTAATAGATAAAAACATAAGCAATGTGCATTTTTGGCAAACCATATGGTGTTTGCATAATTGAACATATTTGAATAGTGTAGTCTAATTCATTGGTATAAATGCCCTTTTTTCACATATTTTCTTTTTAATGCTTCCTTTCAATAGTTGTCATAAATTTATCTAATTGTAGAAGGATGTAAAATTATTTTTAAAATTCACTTTCAAAACACTGTGGTTTTAATGACAAAGTGTGTACATGCAATTAAACTGATTACTTCTGTTTCTAAACAAATCATACAATAAAATACTTAGCTCTATCCTTAAATCAACATCTCAGCCTGCATTCTTGACACTTTTAACTTATAATAAAATTTAATTAACACTACAGTGATCATGTTGCCATTTTCAGTGAGGTTGGTTGTTAGGATGAATAAGTTATTTTGTGTAGTTGAAGAATTGTATTCAGTTTACAAGGAAGTTCCCAGATCCTTAAGTGACATTGGCTTTCCATATGGTAGCTGTTAGGTTCAACTTGTGATGGAATAAAGTTTGGTTTTTAAGCTCTTTTTTTTTTCTTTTTTTGAAGACCATGTTTGTGTGCTTCAGAGAGCATAAATTAATACTAAAAAATAAGAAAAAATGTAAAGCTCTCACAGCTCCCATCACTAGGATAACAAGAATTTTTCTTCGTATCTTTGTCATAAATCTGCATTTTCTTTTTTGACTTTTAAACGGTAATACATAAAGAATTCCATTTTCTAATTATTCATTTTATAGATCATCACCATAAACATTTTTTTCCATTTCACTTTCAAAAATGGCATTTCTACTGAAATGGCGGTGTGATAGTTTATGTAAATAACATCACTGTTTGCAGATGGTGACAATTTGACTTCTCTCATGCCAATATGGAGATCTTTTATTTCTTCTTGCCTGATTACTCTGGCTAGGAATTCTAATGATATGTTGAATACAGGAGGTGACATTGGACATGTTTGTCTTCTTCCATATTGAGAGTATTTTCAACCTTTCTGTGCTGGATATAATGTTAGCGTAATAATAGACTCTGTACATATGGCCTTAAATACATTGAAATATGTTCCTTCTAGTTCTGCTTTAACAGTTTTTATGATGAAGAGATGTAGAATTTTCTCAAATGCCTTTTCCTGTATATTTTGAGACAATCATTTGGTGATGGTCCTTCATTTTGTTGATATAATGGCTCGCATTTGGCCTGTGGATGTTGAACCATTCTTGTGTCTACAGATTAAATCCTATTTGATCATAGCACATAATCTTTTCAATGTTTTGAATTCAGGTGATAGCTGGTAGCTTTCTTTTGTTTTTTTCTTGTCTGATTTTAGTACCAAGTGAATGGTTGATCTCATAGAATGAATTTGGAAGAATTCTTTCATTATTTTTGAGATGATAAGAATTAATATTTATCTTTGTTTAAATGTTTTATACAATACTTTTTATTTAGTTAGTTATTCTTTTCTTAATATGGACCTGTTTTGCTCTTCAGTTCAGGCTGGTCCTGATCTCACTGTGTAGCACAGGCTGGCCTGAAACACAGGGCATCCCAGTCCGTGGCTGCAGGGATTACTGGTGTGTGCAGCCATGCCCGCCTTGTGTCATGCTGGGAAATTAAACTCAGGGCCTTTGCTTGCTAGGCAAGCATTCTAACCACAGTGCTATTCCTCCAGCCGGGACATCAGTTGTAAAACCACCTGGTCAGAGGATTTTCTTTGATAGACAAGATGTTTTGCTGCTTTGGGATTAGGCGGATCCATGCCACATCCTGTTTTCCTTCTCAATAGCTCAGGAGCTCCCAGGGAACTATTCTGCCTACTTTTGCCATTCTACACATGTCGAAAACTTACAGTTAAGAATATCTACATACATACCCCGCATTGATTATTGTCTTATATAAATTGGATGTTAATACTTACATAACTTGCCACAGAGTGCATATGTATATTTAAAAGTTGTGCTTTAAACAATATGATATATATATATATATATATATATATATATATATATATATATATATTTATTTATATGTACATTCACTATTTCACTAATTCAGCAAAGAATGTCTTCTAATTTAGTGGTTTATATTACTAGAAGTAGAGTTTATTAGAATCTTTAAAAAGACCTTAAGTATGAATGTATGCTAGCAAATAAGGTTATTTTCTTCTTTAACATTGATAAAAGGATTAACATTTTTTTAATGTGAACCTGACCTTGGAAATCTGAAACAGGAGACCAGAAGCCTCTCTGTTATTAGGTAAGAAAGGTCTCACATAGGTTGCAAGATAATTTAAATAGGGTCAAGAAATTTCTGTTTTGGATACAGTGGATAGAAATATTTAACAACGGAAAAAATCCAGATATTTGAGCTGTATCAGTTGTACTCATCTCTGTTGGTTCTCTTGCTGCTTTTTTTTTGCAGACTTGGCAAATATAGAAGTATGAGGTGGAGGAGGTGGGAATTGACACTCATGAAAGCTGGAAAACATGTGGAATAGCCATCCAGATACAATACCAGTGCCATCATAATTGGATCTGCATTCATTTCTGTAGGCTAGAAAATTCTTGCAATCATGTGTCTATATACTGACGAGATAAATACCGTTTTCCCAACTCATTACAATTGTAGAAAATGAAATAACTTGAGTTGGTGATGACTAACAATTTTTAAAAACAATGATAAGATGTTCTGTCTTTCCTGATATTGCTCAAAGATTATGGAAAGATGTTTAGCTTTAAATTTAATGCAAAACAAGTTGTTTGCGGGAGCATGTATACCCTGTGTATAAGATGAGGGATGACATGTACAATAAAAATTGTGGAATGTATGCCATGCGCCTACTTTGCCACAAAGAGCTTTTTGAGTTTGAAGACCATATGTGGTCTGTTTTCATTGCATAGGCCATTTCACTCAACTCTTAATGCACTAAAAATTGACTGGTGATTATATAGGGTTCTCTGTGGAACTCCATAAATAGAAAACTGTACAAAGGATCTAGGGTTTGGGAGAAAATTAACAATCCCAATGTTGTAGAGTTTAAAAATTAAAAACCTACTTTCAGAAAGAGAATACTGCCTAATTCTGTGATGTATCAAATGCAGAAGTTCTCTCTGTATTCATATAGGTCGACATTAGAGTCCTTCCTGAACAACATTAGGAAAAAATATTTTTAAGTCTTTGTTTATTCTCAGAAATCTGTAATAATAAAAAAATCTTACCACATTTAAGCCTAAACTTATTGGGATTTAGGAAAATAAAGAGAATATAATTTGTGCTTTCAGGCCAGCAGTTTGCTGTCATAGTTTTGTACTTTGAATGTATAACACACAAATCTAGTGTCATGTTATGCTTACACACAAATTATGGCATAGAGGGAGGCCGATTCATAAGGAAAACACTTAAGGTAAGTCTTGAGGGATGATTAAGAACCATTCTCTGTATTACTGTAGGTTAGATTCCTATCAAATAGCAGTTTATTTACTTCTTAACATTAACTATCGCTTTATTCAAATAACACATGTATGTGCTGTACTATGAGTGCTGTGGATATTTGTAGCCTAGTAAGATTCATTACCCAGCAGGCCTCCACATGGAAGCTCTAGTGAATGTTTATTGAATGTGATAATATATCAAATTTCCACATTATTTGAGAAGTTTATGTCTTCCTTTCTCCTAAGCTTTTTCTTTCTTCTACTTTAAGTTAATTGTGGATATCATTTGTTTTATGTTACATTTTCCACTTGCCATGTTCCTGAAGCATCCTTTCCTCAGATTCTTTTTATTTTATAATATAGGGCACATTATTTTCAATTTGCTAGTCTTATTATTGAGGCATGGCCCCATAATTTAAGTGGCTAAGATTTCTGTCAATGAAATAAAGACTTTGGTCTGAGTGATTCACGCTAAATCAGAGTAGTCTTGAGGGTTAGCACAGACAAGTTTGTCTTTTCTTTTTTATTATTGGCATATATTTTATAGACACTCTTAAAGGTTTTATTTTATATTTATTCTGATGAGTGATGTGGATGTAGTAGCCAATTTAATTGGCCAATAAAAACTATAAAGATATGGTGAAATCTTCAAGTTGCATCAATCATTATAAAGAGCTAAAGTCTGTAATTTACCTCTGCTGGCTTTTAAAATATAAACTCACATTTATGTTGATTTTTGAATAGGTTTTTTTCTCTTTGAAATAAAGACAATAATATATATTTTATTTGATATGCTTCATATATGTTTGCATAATAGACATCCCATAAAATATATATCAGGACTCTACATTGAAAAACACTACTATAAAGGACAGTGTTTGGTGAGTCTAACTGCTGGTGTCACATGAGGGTGTACAATAAAGAAAGACTACATATTTTACTTTATACAATAAAATTGAATTTAGGAGGTGATGAAAAATTGTTTTGATGAGAAAGCAAATTATTTGAATTAAATTTTGCTTATCAACATATTAAACACTGCCATGACTCAAGCAGTGTACATTGGGGTTGCCAGTGCACAGCGGACTAAAAATAAACCTTACTTTTGAAGACAGAGCTTACCACTGTTACAGGCTCATGTTTCTCATAATCTAGCCAATGAGAAAAATCTCATAAAATTTATTGATCCAACTTGTTGTACTTTACATTTAGCTAAAATTTTAAGAAAATGGCTAAAATAAATTTTGTTGGCACATTTCAGTATACTTATCATCTATTAATGAAGGGAAATCCCCTGTCCTATTTTTTATTAGTATGTATGTGCAATACACAATGGTTTCATTGAGCTTGAGAATTTTTTGCACATAGTTGTTACATCAACTTCGGATTCTCTTCCCCTCCCCTCCCTCATTTTTCTCTTCCCATTCCTCTCTCATCTCTCATGACTGCCAACTGCTTGCCCATTTGACTGTATTGTACATTTGTATTCTGTATTTCTTATATTAGAAAAACCATGTGATATTGAATCATCTGAGTTTGACTTACTTTACTAAGCATAATGATCTCAAGTTGTGTCCATACAGCTACAAATGAAAACACGTATTTCCAATATATATCACATTGTTTTTTGTATCCATTAGTCTGTCGATAGATATTTTGGCATATTCTCCAGTTGTTAGTTGTGCTGCTAGAAACATGAGTGTATGTGTATATCTGTTATATGTTGATTTTATTTCTTTTGGAAAGATAGAAGATATACTGCTGGGTCAAATGGAATATTTATTTCCAGCTTTTTGAGGAATCTCCCTACTATTTTCCATAATGGTTATACCAGTTTATAGTCCCACCAATAATGTTGAAGGTTATCTTTTCCCCAAATAACAGCATCCATTGCTATTTGAGTTCTTGTACCCCATTCTCACAGGAGTAAGGTGGTATCTAAGTGATGCTTTGGTTTGCATTTCTTTAATAGATGAGTACGTTGAATCTCTTTTCATACATTTGGTGAACTTTTGAAATTCATCTGAGAACTGTCTATTCATTTAAAACACATTCCTCTATACAAACAGTAGTATTCCTTTACATTAACAATGAACTCACTGAAAAAGAGCTAAGCAGAAGAATCCCTTTCTCAATAGCTCCTCAAAAAATTAAATACCTTGAGTACACCTAACTGAGGAAGTGAAGGACCTCTACAAAGAAAACTATTTGCCTCAAAAAAGAAATTCAGGAGCACATTAGAAAATGAAAAGACATTCTCTGTTGTTGAATAGGTAGAATTAACATGGGCAAAATGTCTGTACTGCCTAAAACTGATAAACAGAATCAAAACAATTTCTATAAAAAATACTAAAGACATTTTTCACAGAATTTAAAAAAATCCTAAAATTTATATGGTATCAAAAGAGACCTAAAATAGGCAAAACAACCCTAATAAACAGGATAAAAGCAGGTGACATTGTGATTCCAGACATTTGTATTACAGAGCAACAGTGATAAAAACCAAAAACCAGATGGTGTTGACACAAAAACAGGTTAACCAGTGGAACAGAACTGAGTGTGTGGAGAGTACTTCAAGTACCCTCAGCTGTCTGATCTTTGATGAAAGAGCCAAAAAACATCCCCTGGAAAAAGCCTAGCCTGTTCAGTCAGTGGTGCTGGGAGAACTGGTTATCCACACATAGATGAATGAACATGGGCACACACCTGTCACCCCTTACCCAAATCAAATCAAAGTGTGTCAAAGACCTAGGTATTAAACCAGAAACACTGAACCTCCTGGGAGACTAAATAGATAAAACTCTTGAAGATAATAGGCATATGGGCAATGGCTTTCTCAATATAACATACAATGCAGAAGAAATAATTCTCAGAACCTACAAATAAGATTACATAGAGAAAGCTCTGTACAGCAAAGGAAACAACAGAGTCAAGAGAGAACTGACAATAGGAAAATGATTACCAACTATAGCTTGGATAGGAGGATAATAACTGGAATATACAAAGAACTGAAGAAAAATGTACCCGTCAAAATCAGAGACCTAGTAAAAGTGAAAGCTTGATGAGCTAGAAATTGTCTGTTAAATTGATGGAAGATAAACTTTTGTTTTTAATCTTCTAAAGACTAATCACATTAAACTGATGGAGTTTTATTTAAGTTACATACAATTTGATAAGTGTGACAGAAAGTTAACTTTAACTTTTAAGGTATTGGTCATTTTCAAATTTGTTGTAAAACAAAGAAAACAACTGTTTTTACTTAATTAAGTCTGCTTAGAATATTCATACCACAGATCTTTTATGCTTAATGTAAAAGTTTTTCAATGAAATAGCAATAAATGCAGTTTTTTCTGAACCTTTTCTATACCTTTTCTAGTCTTCGTATAAAAAATTTTCAAATGCTGTGGAAACTTCCAGCAATTGTAAAGAAATTAAGAGAATATAATGTCTTCTGTGCAGTGTCCTAAAGAAAGTGCTATAAATTCATTTGAAACAATGCAAATGTATTAGATATTATAATTTTCCATTTCAATGAATTACATTCTGTAATCCTTCATTATATATTGAAGGACATAGCAAAGCTTTCCTTTTTAGCATTAAGGCCAACAGTGATACTTGAGTAATATAAATGAAGCAAAAAATAAAAGAAGAAGGGAATTCTGATATATTTTACAAAATGTGTTAATTTAGAAAGACTCTACACTTTTTCTCTATGTGTTCAAATTCTCTTAGAGACAAGTGGGAAATTATTTCACCTTTAAAAATAGTAACAATATAAACAAAGGTCAATAAAATTTGATTTTAGAATGTTTCTTAACCTCCCTTCCTGGATTTGTACAATCTTGTATAATACTTAATGTATTGATAGATGATGTCCTTGCCCTGAAGAGTTACAATCCTTTATAAACTCATTGACAATGAAGATTTTTTTTTATGGTATGACTACATGTGAAATATGCTTGAAATGAAAATTCTTGACATGTTATACTCTAACTTATAGGTGGATTCATAATTTAAAATTCTACATTGATACCTTTCCTTATTTCAAGTAACACATTTCTCTTTCCAGCCTCTCAAAGTTGATCATTTCTTTACTAAGGATAAAAGTCACTAATCTCTGTGCATCTCTCTTTTTCTGTTGACATTCAGGCCCCATAGCAGAATCAAGAGTATAGTTTTAAAGTAAGATAGACCTGGAATTTGATTCATAGATTTGCATATGAGTCATTGAACTATTTTAATTTTGTTAGCTGAATTTCCACTATCTCTTCTGAAAACTTTTTGGTCGTATGTTTTAGAAGTTTAACAACTTCATGTAATGTCTAATGTGGTTTAGAATTATATATACAGATAAATAGTACTAAGTTTTAGTACAATACTGCCAACACATACTTCCAATGAATTATTACTAGGATAATTCTTGAAAATAACACTATTGTCACAGTACTCCACACTAGAACTTAATCTCTTTGAGAGTTAATTACTGCTATAATCTCCACGGCCCAGAAGAGTGCTTAGCAATTTCAAAGTTTTCCATATATATATATATATGCTAAAAGGTTGCAAAAATCAGTGAATTATTTTGCCTATAAGGTAATTTATGAAGAGAGTTAAAAGTTTGACAATTGCTAATGGTTACTGTTAACACAAGGAAAAATAGTAGATGTGGTTTTTTTTTGTTTTGAAGTAACGTTTTCAGATTTTACTAGTACATGTGTTGAATTGAGAGAAAAACAAACAACTTGTAAATACTGATCCACATTTCTAACACAGCATGCCTATATGAATGCATGTATAAATGCTTAGTTGTTTTACAGGCAGTATGATATTTGAGTGAATTCCAGTATGTACATATATACTTTCTCAAACTTTATTACTGTCTTTTTGCTTATGGTAAATAATTATACCACTAGATGACATTTACGAAAATATAACAAGAAGTTGTTTTTATGCTGGAATATCCAAAGCTTCTCCTGGGACCGAGACCCTCCCCTTAACTAGCTGTGACCAACCTACCCCTGTTGTAATTCATACAGCTTCTTGCCAGTTTCCCAGGTTCTCATAGAAGTTGCTTATGACTTACAGAGAAGGTAAACCCTGGAGCTTGGATGTTGAGTGATGTTTAGAAATACTTTGCCCAGGTATTTAATAGATCTGTTTAGAGTTAGGCTTGTTCATTATTATGTGAAAATTCCAGCAGCTGTGTCATTTTTTTAAATTCAAGAAAAAATATCCTCATCAACAAATTCCTGCTAAAAAACAAACATCAAGGCTCACAGGATTGACTCCAGTGACTATGGGCTCTTTGGGACACTGTACTTCAGGTTTCCATAGTGCTTGAGGGTATGTCCACACATATGCTTACAATGAGAAAATTTCTCAAGCCAGAAAGTGAAATAAAAACTTCTTGTTAAATGCACATTTCTTCTGAAGCAACTAGCCCATGTTTATGATGCCTGTCACTGTCCATTTGTGTATACTCTTGGCTACATTCTGCAGAAAAATTGTCCTGAGCTCTTTAAATCTCTTTTCTACCATGTGAGTTCAGCCATATCTAGAGCACCGGCAGGGAGAACTCTTGAGGTGATCTGAGCCATTCTTGAGGCATTTCACCTGTATGTGTGATGCTGATTTCAGGATCCTTCTATCTGGCCATGACTCTTGATTTTCCCAAGTCTTCTCAAGGACCTATTCTATCTTAGTCTGATTACTTCTTATTCTGATTATGTTGTTTCAGAAATGACAACTTTTCTGATATTTGCTACTTGTGTCAAATAATGCAGTAACCCATTAGTTTGAGTTATAGTTCCAACCAAATTTGAGAATCTTTCAGTTTTGCTTACTTTACTGACTTTTTTTGTAACTTTTCATGAAGCTCCAGTTAGTTTAATTAAATTAATCTTGAACTTTCAAGTTACATCTCAAATATCTAACACCCATTCCTAATATCAAGACATCTGGATACATTGTACTTTCTCTGAAGGCATATTTGGGAGGTATTTGCTTGCAATATGTTGTAAGGCCTTAGAATATTCTAGTATTGATATTACTTCTAGCTGGTGAACCTCAAGAGATCAGAGAAATCGGCTTTGAGCTTAGTTTCTGTATATGCTTAGTTAATTACACAGTGTTTTGTGTATAGTACGTATGCAACCACTGTTTGCTGGTAATCATTCTTGTTGCTGAGTTGTTCACATTAACCAATACAAGTGTACTCTTGAGAAATCAAAGCATATGCAAAGCAATATAACAATTCTTTCACAGAAATTTCAGAATAAAGTGCATTTAACACATTAATAATTACAATGTTTTCCTACTGTCAGAGGCAGATCTATTAAATTAAAACTTCAGTGAAAATGGAAAGCACAAAAGCCCTCAAAACTATATTTAATGTCTTCTAAGTCCTCAGGAAGTTCTCTATGGATGTGTTTGCTTTGTTTCATTAAATTCCATATTTTTCATATTGATTTATTTTGTAGATCTGGCAGTGTTGACTTACTACAAATCTATAATTTCACACAGTACACTGAGTATTTACAAAGGTTGACTGGATATGAGAAACTCTTCAGGGATACTTAGACATCATCCTGAGTAGAAAGAGTAAGGATATGAAGGTATGAAAACGTCCTTGGTGACACATAACATGGTGATACTTTTCTCTAATCTCAGCAGCCCAGGAGGCTGGGCAAGGGGATTGCAATTTCCATCCCAGACTGGACAACTTACTGACTTTGTAAGACCCTGTCTCAAAGGAAAATTAATATGTATAGACAAATATAAATAAATACATAAAATCTGAGTGGTGTTGTAACTTGGTGTGGAAGCCTTGGGTTCAACACCTAGTACCAAAACAGAACCAGACAAATTTCATACATAGACAGAGGGAAAGAGTCACAGAGATGCTAACTGGTTGCCTCTCTGAACAGGTAGACAAATAAGGAAAATCAAAGTCTCAGGTAAAATGCAGTATTTTTTAAAAAAAATGTGCAACCAAAATTATTTTATAATGAGGATATAATAATTGGTCTGTCTCTATGTAAGGCTGTTAAATTTTGGATAGGGCTTATTTTAAATGTCAAAAAATCTCAACACATACTTTGTCTTTGAAAATTTCACCTGTCATTGAGGGCTTTTTCTTTGAATGTCACATGCCTATTTTTTCCTTTTTTTTAAACTTGAAATTTGTAATACTACTATTGTGAAAAATATAAAACAAAGAAAAAAACTTCACACACTACCACATTTTTCAGGATTGACAGATAGGTAGCATTATTATTGATAGGATTCAGACAGATGTAAATTAGAAGTAGTATGAATTCCAGGCCTCAACATTATTTTGTGAGCACAATAACTAAGTTGGACATGTATGTTTTTCTGTGTAATAAAAGGTACTTTCTTAGATTACACAGATAATAGTGGTTATTTACAGGCTTGTTTTCATCTTTGAACGGGATACTAATTCATATAGGTAAACAAATAAGATTCTCATAGCTAGTTTCGAAAGGAAAATGTCATTGGTCCAGGAGAAAGAAAAGCATCTAACATCTTTGCCTGCCTGTTTCTTTCATGTGGTCTTTGGTAAAAGTCAGAGTACTCTATATTTTGACACTTTTACCAAGTTCCCTACCTCATCCCATGCTTATTTTACTTATAGAATTAAGCAGCCTTACAGATATTTATTCAATATATGGAAGTAGACCTTGCACAAAAGCATTTTTGCTGCCAATACCTGCAGTTTTTTAAAGTTAATTTGTCATTTCCTATATTTGTCACGGCTAAATTACTTTACTTAAATTGCTTATTTGCATTAAAGTGTAATCTTTCAGTTAGTTTGTAAGCAGCGTTGAATTTTTTCTGTGGTAAACATGAAGATTGCAGCTACACAAACAATTCTTTTCTTCTCTGAAAAATCATACATTGTGGAACATCCGTGGTATAGTATTCCGAAATACCTGCGTTTGTTCTATGAACATGGAACTTGAAAGCAATTCCATTCTTTCTTTGCATTTATAACATCGTCTCATACTGAAATCACTCTTGAAATGTAACTTCCAGATGTTTTCTTAGGAAAATCTATATTATTTTCCATTACTTTTAGAAGACTGACTGTAGGTGAAAATGAATGGGGGAAATGAATGCTGTAATTATGTCATTATGCCAGCATAAGTTATTGCCATTTTGTGCTAAATATGGTAATTTTTGCACATATATTGCTATATTGAAATGGTTATAAAATTAAAATACGACAATGAAATAGCTTCAAACTGATAGATAAAAATCAAATAGTCTTTGGTGTGACCTTTTCATAAGTTTTTTTGGTAATGTAATGTCTTAGTCCTTTCAGGAATCTTGTCTCTTTGGAAGGAAAAGAGTTGGCAGGATGTCACCGCGCATTGCTTTCCTGCCTAAAGTCGTCAAGAGCCACTCTCTTAGACTGCCTTTCAGTCATAGCAAAGAGAGAAATAACTGAAGTTAACTGGGAAGGGTCATTTGGGACTCTGGGTAAGTTGCTGGAAGTGATCCCAGCAGTACAAGCCAGTCTACTTGTCTTAAGTCACTGCTAAAAGTCTGGATAAGAATTTTGATGAGGTGTTACAATACCACTGTAACTCAATCTATCCTCAGATCAGTCTCATAAACTTCCACAGATAGGGTCACAATTGCTGTCACTTCCTTTTTATGTTGTTTCACTTGGAGGAAGAAAAAAACAGCTCCTGTGTTCATTAAGAGTTTGAAGCCACTGGGGCTGGAAAGTAGCGCCTGTCATAAATTTGAAGACACCTTTATTCTACACCACAACTTAGAAATACTGGCAAAATGATTAGTAGTCTGTCAAGAGTAGGCAATATTTAAGAAAATGCACATGTAAAATCAGAAGCTATTTAATTGAACAGATGCCCAGTAAGCAGTGATAACAAACAAAATACTGTATACTCCGAGCTCTTCAGAACACTGAACGTGGTTCTTAATATTAACCTGTGATCACCTGGGCATCTATTATGCATGCTTAAGTAATCAATGCGAATGCAGAAAGAATTGTTCTAGGTAAAACTTATGACTATTTAAAGTAGTAGTTTGTATTTGCTTCACTTCTTCAAACTAGCATGTGCTTCCTAACTACTTGAAAATGCAAAGCTTCTCACAACTGTCTTTCCCTTTTTTCTTTCTTTGAACCACTGAATTAGTCCATCTAATACCTGCATGTGAGTACATATTTCCACTTGAGTGGAGTTTTAACTTCTCGAGTTAAGCATTGTGTGTTAAAAATTTGTACTCACCACAATACTCAGCGAAGGGTCAACGATAATTACTGAAAAGACTTAATAATCAATAGGCTGCTAAAACACTGCGCTCATAGTTTTCACAAGTGTGGGAAAGGTTTGACAATTGTTTGTGTCTTTATTTCCAGAATAAAACTAGAAATTAGTAGAACTTCTGAGAAATATGGGACAAGAAAAAAAGAATCTGAGCCCATATTCTTCATTGCTCTTTTTAATGATTCTTAGAGCTGTTCATTCAGAGTTCATCACTGTGATTTTCATCATAAACTAGTTCAAGAGGGTGGGTAGTAAGACTAGGCAGTGATTAACTAGTAAATCATTTAGGAAAAATAAAAAGTGACCTAGGATTTTATGATATTACATATAATATAAATTCTATGCTAATTTTGGTTATTGAAAATACTAAACCATAAAGAAAGAAAAGCATATTTGACTTATTAATTTAAGGAATCTAGATCAGCAAAGATTTTCTAAGTTTGAAAATGTCATAAAATTGAATTAAATTTTGTAATTTTTTATAAATGACAAAGTGCAATATTCAAATATGAAAAGTAGAATATTCTTTACAAAACAAGGCATAGTAGTCTTTTAATAAATAGCTTATTATATTCCTAAGTCCTAACCACCAACATGTCAGGAAAGAAAGTGAATAACTGGACGGATTGGCATAGACCTGTAACCCCAACACTGGGAGGAAGAGGCAGAGGGTTCTCAGGTTTGAGCCCAGACTGGGCGACCTACTTAGGTGAGACTCTGTCTCAAAATCAAATTAAAAAAAAAAAAAAGGGCTGAGGATGTAGCTCAGTGTGACGGCTCTGGGCTAAATCTCCCCCCTATTCATAAAAGAATACAAAAAGAAAATATAATAAATTAATTTTCCTAAAAAGCCAATGCAAAGTAAAATAAATGTGAAATCTTGTCTCATTAGCTTTCAAGAACTGATAGTGCATTTATCAGTGCAGATAAAATACTGCTGTTTTATGACATCTAAAAGTACTTTGAAATGTGTATCTTAATTATTATATCAAATGCATTATTCCAGTGCTTTAATTTTAAATAATTATGTTCAGGGAAACACTTAATGTAAACAAAAATATAAATTAATATATCAATTGAAAAATTAATGGAAACATAATAGAAAATTAAAAATAGATTGATCATTAGGGCTGGACAATGTAGTATATGTAATTATAATTGCATATGTCCTTGCATCCTATTATAAAATTCTATTGTGATGAAACTATACAAAAATTTTTACACACGGTAAATAGATTATGTCTCAAACTTTAATGTGCGTATTCTGTATATGTGTAATATATAGTGTATATACATGTGTATAGATGTGTATAAAATATTGTATAGCTACACATGTATATGTTATGTAAAATATGTTGTGTGTTTGTACAAGTATGTGTACATTTTGCATATATGTGTATATGTATGTATGTGTATATACAGCTCTACACATAGAAATGCAGGTTCTGACTCATAAGGCTGTCAGGGATCTGAACATCTATTTTGATAACAGAACCCAAACTGATTCATTGTTCTTGACTGGGAACCACATGTAAAGAAAACAGGCCCCATACAATACCACACAGCCATGTCGTCATGTAGGGGACATTGTTTTAAATTTCAGCTAGATTAAAAGATAGTATGTAATAGTATTTTGTTAAAAACCAAACACAGATTGATTCTGAGTAGTAGAATGCGTTTCTATTTTAACTAATCAGAAAAAAATGCTGAAATCTTTGCATTTCCTGGAGAGTATATACTACATTAATGAGTGGTTTTATTTTTATTACATTAATTTTAGGCTATGCCTGAACAGTTAAAATGATTTTCTATTGAGAACCTTTTTTTTTTCCTGTTCATAATGGACCCTGTCATGAAAAGTCTAATGAGACAGCTGAAGACATGACTCATTACTTGGTAAAGAGCCCAATTTTAGTTCAAGGTAGTTTAGTGTTACCTTACTACATTGTATAATACTTGAAGAATGAAGAATTCTTCTTTTAGATGAAAAGAGAAAACATAGAGAAATTAGTGTCTTTCTTGCCACACACACACACACCCACACCCACACACACACTTTCTCCCCCTCCCTTGCTTTGCCCCCCTCCGTTACTTATTTTATTTGAGGTAATCCGAGCAGTGTACCACACACCACATATGACAGTGACAGTCTGGAAGCCTTTATACAGATGAGTGGATTTGGATTTACATTACTTTGTGTGTGTGTCTCCAGTCCTGAGTGAAAAATACCTTCCAAAGATGTGGTTACTTATTCAGTTAAGGTACAACTGCTTCTTTTGAACAAGCGTTCTTTAATTTTTACCTAACCTGAACCGGTTATATATTATACATAATCTTGGCCTGGTATTTTTACTGTATTCATGACTGTGAGTTGTTTTTTTTTGGGTCATTTAAATAATGCTCTAATCTTTTCAGAGTATCAGGAAAAAAACAATAATTTATTTAAACTTTTCATTTGACACAGGAACACATTTAACTACCACTTTTTTTTGCAAAATGGGATACTGAGATTATCTTCTAAAAGGATGGAGAAATAAAAATCTTTTCATCTCCTCCCTTCCTATACTTTAGAAAATTCAAATTGATTTTACCCTGTTACATAATATGTTAGAACATATTACACAATATGATTTTATTTTATAAAATACAAAATGAACCTTTCCTTAACATTGAAGATGCTATTCTGGTATAATTTGAATAAGTAAAAATATTTGATTCAATCTTTAATTGGTACCATGTGTCATGAATTGCTGAGCTATTTCAGATTTTAATAGTTAAAAAATTGTTCAAAGCAGCAATTATTAAGAGAAACGATGTATGAACCTTTGAGGGAACCAAAACTACTTCTTGAAAGAAACTTTGTGAAAAGAAGCATAATAAATTTAAGTAAAATCCTTTTAAATTAACAAGCATTTTAATATTAATGAAATATTAAGTATGATAAATATATTCAAAATATTTTCATCACCCATATATTCTCAAGGAACATTTCTTATATTAGTTTCTTAAATAACTGTAAATTTGTTTATAATGACATTGTATGTCTGCATATGGATGTACACATAAATAATACATGTATAAAGTTCATCAGAGCAGCACAAAGGATGATTATAAAAAATGTTTTCAGGGACAGGCATAAAGAAACTTTCTGCCACTGCTTAGATCATGTTACAGCATGTTACGCCTCTTCATATAGAGCTAAAATGTGTGCCAGGTAGTACTTTGTAATATATTTATTTTCTGAAGAATTTTTAAATTTGCTTTTCATTCTATGTCGTGAGTGCTTTCAAACATCTGTTGGGCAGCACAGAATCACGGGTACACACACAATGCAAAGCGTTAAATGGAAGAAAAATGATTACAATAGGGATTCTTAAAATTTCAGGTTAGAAGGATTAATTTTTTAGATTTGTCATCATTATGTTATTTTTTCTTGTCTTGTTAATGTTTGTTTTTTTTTTCGTTGTCTTTTCTCATTTTGCCAAAAATGCCCTACTCAGATACTTTGAAAATGGTATTCTTGGCAATAGCTTGACAAAAAATGTTTCTTTAAAAAATCTTTCTTGCTCAAGAACATACTCAGTGATTATCCAGGTGGAATGTTTGTGAATGAAACCTATATAAATATTGTGCTAATTTACATACTTTTTCTATTGATAACTTTTTACCGCACTGCGTTCGCACTCGGTGCATCACACTCATCCCATGAGGTCAGCCAGGAGCTGCTTCAGAACTTCCTGTGCCCTTGCTTGCCCTTTGGTGCCTTACACATTGCTGACTACTTTGATGCTGTGGGCAAATGGAAAATGTTTTTTAAATATGAGATAATAGGCATAGACCTATTTAATAACTTTTGAGGTAATTATTACTTGGATTTTTTTTTTTACTAATGCTTTACTGTACTTAGGCAATGATAATTTTCTCCAACTCTCCGGACAATATAATATTTTACTAGGAAATTCATGCTGAAATGCGGAAGTTTCAACTGTTAATCCAGAAAAACTGAAACTTTCGATGGTGATACTAGGAAGACAATTAAAAGAGAGTTTGATTACATCTACTACAAGTGTAATTGTATTTAAAATTTTTCAAAATTATAAAAATACTTGATTAGTTTCAGATATTTTGCATGAATGGTAATATGATATAATGGTCATTACTGCATATTTATGCAGATCTTTATGAGTTGTTAATAAGAACATCGGTAGTGCACATAATAAAATATTTTCATATGATGTAGCTCATGAGTTTGTTTAAATTTGTCATCTGGTATCTTCAAAACTTCAAGAAAATATTGACCATGGAGCTATAAAAGCAATAAAAGAAATAAGACTTATTAGAAAATGTATAGTTACAAGTGCATTTGACCAAGAAAAGTAAAATGAAGTGTGATTGGAATTATCAAACACATGAAAAAGCTCTCTCAAGGCTGGTTTCCCAGTACTTCTCTGGGACAAAAGACAGAGAGCCATTTTAAATATAAAGAAATGTCACTGTGAGTTAATATTTTCTAAATATCTCAATGTTCCCTGACTGTGTAGAACATTTATATTTTAAAAATCTTTAAAATAGAATCGTTAGAGATTTTAATTTTAGTAAAAGGATATTTGTATAAACAGAGAATCGATTCTGTAGACTTTAGATATTCTTTATGTGAATGACACTACAGTATTCAGTTTAAACACTCGTTTTTATTTATTCTTTCCCTTGTTTCTCTTTTTTCTCCCTTTTCCTCCCTTTCCCTCTTTCTTTTTCTCTTTCTCTTCCTTTCTCTTCCTCCTTCCCCTTCCTCTTTCTGTATGTTTGTGTGTACATATACTGAGCAACATTTAAGAGCTTCACAAGTTCCATTCATTCTGGTGCCACCTTTGTAATTTAATACCATGTGAGATCCATTAATTACATATGGCATTAAGCTGTGACACTAAAGACAATGTCAGCAAACCAGTGTCCACGTCCAGTTGATTAAGCAGAAGAAAAGGTGTAGGGACTATTGTTACGTGCCTTTTTCAACATTTCTAAAGTGCCAAGCCAAGCATACATGAAAAAAGCTGTGTCTCCCCCAAAATTTGCCTGCTTCTTATTTGTGCTACTCTGAACACATCAGAGACAAAACAATTTAGGCTGCTTTCCTCTAAGAATCATAGCATCACCATTCCAGTCATCATCTGCTTTGTTCTCATAAATGCAGAGTTGCCAAGGAACTTGCTATTGATACAACTTCAAATTATAAGCCGCACTTTTCCTGAGAAAAATTATGAATAGTGTCATTGCTTTGTAGTTCTATTCTTTTTCCCCAATATTATTGATATGTATAAGTGCAAACTTTAAGGTTTCCATTGATCTTGAGCATTGTGTGCACATGCACATCTTGGCAAGGTGACAAGACCTTCCCCGCTCTCCTTCCCACCCTTTGGCTCCCCTCCCCCTCCCCTTACCATTGCTTTCCACTTTAAGTCCGGTGCGATAATTGGGATCTGGGACTCTCATATCAGAGAGACCATTCGATGTTTCATCTTCTTCTGACCCACTTCACTAAGCATGATGGTCTCAAGCTTCTTCCATTTTCCTACAAAAGCCTCCCTCCAAGCTATCTGACTTTATAGATGCATAGTATTCCATTGTGTATAAATACCACAATTTGTGTATCCATTGGTTTATTGTTGTTCTATTCTTAAAAGAGCAGGCCAGATTATCTTGATCAGATAAATCTCCCTTTGATTTAGTTTTGCATGTAGCTCTTTTGAGAATGAGGCAATTGTTTAAAACAACAGCTTAATATTATTTATTCCTGGTAAATATTTATCAAGATTATGTTAAAATTAATTATATCATGTGGGAATAGCTCACATATAGTTGACGCCAGATTCCTTTACCAGGATGTTCATACAGTCATTATCAAACTGTCTTCATGTCTTCTTTCAGTCTGGGAGAAAATATGTTTCCTCACCCCCCCTTTTTAAGTACTATATCTTTTATGAATAAGTACCTAAATTAAAAATTCTTTATTTTCTCTCATTAGACATTGGACACTAACTGCTAAGATTCTGCCATAAAACTATGCAGTGAAGGAAATGACCTTGTCTCAAACCATGTACAATTTTCCTTACCTGTTGGTTTTCAAAATCAGAGTGCCAGACAAATCAAGAGTTACCTTCCTGGAAGCCATCACTGTGTTGGATACTATCCATGTCATTGATCTCCTTGGTCTCTTAATGTTCCAGTTTTTCTGTTTACAAATATGTGCATGAACAATACAACATCTCCATAGAGGCTCGTCTGTAAAAATCTAAAGCCTTCTAGAAACTGAATAGAATGTGGAAAAATGTAACTGAAAGAAATGCACCTAACACATGCACACACACACACGCACACTTTATCTTCGTGCAGGTGGCAGCTGTTAAGGTCACAGTTGGTAAGAGGAGATGCGTGTTCACTTCAAGAGTGTTGGAGATTTTAACATTATCACCAGTTTTCCTCATAATCAAGAAAGTTCCTGTTGAGGTCCTAGAAATATGTCAGCAAAAGATATATAGCATTTTTATTGATATTTTAATAATTAGCTACTGAAAATTTATGTATGACTCATGTTTTGCTTATGAACACCTGTTTTTAGGTTACACATACTTTACACGCACACATACAACACACATACAATTCATCAGCTTTCAGTCATCTCATTAAAAATAAACTGTCTTAATATTGGTATGTGACACATACTTGTAATCCCAGGACTCCCGAGGCTGAGGAGGAAGATTGCTGTGAATGCCAGACCATCCTGGACTACACAGTGAATTTAAGACCACCCTGGAGTGCAGAAACAAATTCTGTCTTAAACAGCAACAACAACAACAACACTGCAACATTTTTCTTAATGCCTTTATTCTTTTCTATTTAGTTTTAAAAGCCTTACTAAATGCTGCAGACATCCCAGAATAACCATTGAGATAAACAACAGCACATGATAACAGTGAAGTTGTTACTATTATTACCATTATCATGTAGTTATCTCCATTTTCATCAACAGTAAAAGCAAAGAAAACAAAGTATTTCTAAAAATAATCATCATTTTAGGCTGGTTAATAATTTTACAAAATATACTGGTGTATTTATGTTCTATTTACAGGACAAAGTCAGTTGCTTTCAAATTGGGCCCTGTCATCTTAAATTACTATGTCATGTTGGGAAAATTATTTAAATACTCTGACTTGTTTCTCAATCTCTAAAATATGGGATAAACATGCCTACATTTGATACATATGTACTACATAGTTTATTTTTGGTGCTATATTACATAAAGTATGTGAAGTTTTTAGCACAGTCTGCAATACATCAGATAATAAGTATTTCAGTTTGCCATCAAACTCCTTATCACTTATTTGCATATTTAAAATAACTATGGAAACTATTGGGTTTATATAATTCTTTTTAGAGATTTCTTCAGCTATATTCTATATCAGTTTCTGGCATTTTGTTTTTTTGTTGTCTACCACAATCTTAAGCTTTTCTTGAGAGGCAAGTGGGTGAACAAGACCAGTCCAGCCAGGGAGGATTGGGAGGACTTATACCATGGTATGGAGGCCAAATGCAAGTTGTAGCAATTTGCTAACAAATCTAAAGCATCTGCCGTAGCTGCGGTGTTGGCCAGACATGGGAGTGGCCGTCTTATTTTGCTAGGTTAAAAAAAAAAAATAAAAAATAAAAACCGCTTGGATTTCTGTAGTATTCAGGGTCAACTTAGGCTTCTTTGTTGTATGTCGTGGAAGGACTTATACTTTGACGTCTAATGTCCTGAATTTTTATATATTTTACTTTGTGATCTAATCTAGCAGTTTAGAGGGAATATGCTTATACAAATTCAGTTTGCATCCATGGGCCTTAAATAGCTTGAAGGAAAATTGAAAGCGCAGCTACCCTTCATATCTGTTCTCTCTGTTTTCTACAGAACATATTATCCATTAAGTGCGAAAAGGGGAACCTGAGATTCAGGACTCCTTTGTAAAAGATCCATTTGTAAATTTGGCCTATTGCCATCCAAGCTCTTTAACATTATAAATGAAGGTTCTGGTCTACTAGTCTGTGCTAATGTCATGTTTTTGAAGTTTTAAAAGTGACATTTCTGTCATTTTAATGCAATTTTTAAACACTTTGCTATCTGTACAAAGTTGAATAATGTTCATAGCAAAGTGAACTTGCTACTAAATTTCCATTTGTTTGCTTCACACAGTTTTTTTCCCTATTTCTTCATCCTTCATCCATTTTTTTTTCCTTTCTCTTCAAGTACAATAAAGAGAATGAGGCTCTCAGCTGAAAGGAGAACTTTTTTTTTTCTTTTCATTAGAGCTAAGTGCCCTAAGTGAGTTCTGACTGTCAAGATTTTCATCTATGGTGTGAGAATTGTAACATCTCTCAAAAGTACTGAGAAAAGTATCATGCATGCATGTAAATTGCTTAGCTGGCCGTGGGGCAATGCTGAGAACTCAAAAAGTTATTGAAATTATCAGTAGTGGCAGCCAAAAATTATCTGGTAGAGTCAGATAATATGATCATAGTGAAACTTGTAATCAACAGTAAAAGATGTTACAAGTAGGCAATAGCTATGTTTTTATTTAATTACAAATAAGATATTTGGGGAAAAATGAATTATTGGTGATAAAAAGTGAATAAGTAAAGACAGATTAATTGAAATGTGTAGATCAGAGAATGTTTAGACATTACTAAGTAAGTAGATTGTAGTCAGATATTTGAAGGGCTTATGAGCTAACAGAAAGAATTGAAATTCTTTTTACTATTAAATAGTGAGAGTTAATGATACTTCAACATGAAAGTATTAGGGTAGTAAGATTGTAAGCTAAGACTGCCAATAGTGGATGAGAGAAATGGAAAAAGTGGGCCCCACTGCACACACTAGATAGCGAAACCCAAGACCAAACTTCAGGTTATCGGGTAGGGGAAAATAAAAAAACAAACAAACAAAAAAAAAAAACAAGCCAAAAAACCCTACAAAACTCAGTGATAACATAGCAAACACCTATGCAAAATCTGCTGGAGCATAGTGAGAGATTTGATCTTTTACCTCTAGCCGATATGCAATAGATTGCTATTTAATTTTTAAAATAGTGTAATTGTTTACACCAAGAGTTAGGCAACGACACTTGCTATTTGGAGGAAATGAAATTAGATTATAAATAGTTTGAGGTTACTATTTTTTAAATAATTTTTTGTATTAAAATAAAAAATAGCATAAATACAGCTCTTGATGAAAACTTCCTGTCTGTTGTCATAAACATGCTGGTTGAAACCGTGTAAAATATGCAGCATTTAAATCAATACTTATATGTTACGCTTTTAACAAAAAGATGAATGGTGTCTGTAATTCTGAATGATAAAACGGAATAGAAAACATGGGGTGAAATTCCTAGTGAACTAGGATGTGTGTGCGAGGGCCAAAGATGGGGATGGCAAGGGATCATAATATTGATATGTACATGTGCACAAAATACTCAAGTCCATTGTAAACATTATATATTGCATGTACATATTAATAAAATGGTAAAAATAATACTGCTAGTATACACATTTAAATTTTTTCCATTAAAAAGAAAACCATCACAGCTCAATGTTTCAAAGTCAGATGTAGCTGAGAATGTGTCAGTTGGCATACCTTGGCGAGAACTGTTTGAGGCAGTATATATTATGATTAAATTTCTTTGTATTTCCAATTATGCTTTCAAGTCATTTATTTTTAACTCTGGTTTGCATTCTCAAGGCCAGCTCACTGAACTTTTCTGTATTTAACTTTGCTCCATGTCTTAGTTATGCTGCCTTTGCTTACACTTAATAATTGCTGGGACAACATACACAATTTAAAGGAGGAATGATTTATTTGAATTCACAGTTTCAGAAGGTCTCAGTCTATTAATGTGCAGCTGCAGTGGTAGAAACACATGGCAGGAAGAGTCTGGCTGAGGACAGCTGCTCGCTCAGGACGTTGCAGATGGGAAGCCGAGTAAGGGAGGATGAGTGGAACTAGCATGAACCTTTCCCTGTCCTGTCTCAGTACTTCCAAGTCAAGCCTCAGTGTGCTGCCTCTTTTGGGTTAAGCCCCTGAGATCTACCCCTTCCAGGTCACAGGCCCAGGAATGTGCCACACATGTAATCTACGACATGCCCCTAGTCCACCACATGCCTGTCCTCCACCCCTGCTGGCAGGCCCTGTGTCTCAACAGGACATGGTTCCATACCTATTCCACAGCATCCGAATACACGAGGCTTTTGGGGATGTTTCAGATCCAAACCATAAGAGTCAGCTAACACCAGTTTATTTCTATTTTTATTTCTCTCTACATATTTTTCACTTAAAATTTTTTTTCTTGTAGACCTAAATATTTATTTTTTTTTTTACATTGTGAGATTTTCAGAATGGTTTCACAAAGCAAAATAAATAACATGCTATCAGCAGTATCAGTGTATGTCTTTAAAAATAAAGGAAAACTGATTTTTTTTTCTGGATTCTGTAGATCTAGGTTACACAGTGTACCACAGATGAATTGCAGTGATCACATAGGTGCCATGATGTACACATTAGCATAAAACAAGCTACAGTGTGGCTCAGATCAAAGTAAACCTAAATTGGTAAAGATGAAGTAGATAGAAATAAGAGAAAAGAAATAAAAAATTAAAAATGATTGAGAATTTTAATTGGGTACAGGTTCACAAAGTTTTTCACTGTTCCAGCCTCTCTTTTTCTCTTTCTTCCTCTCTTCTCTCTCTTGCTTTATTTCTCTGTCTTTTCTATGCTATGGGAAAAAAATGGCAGAGACTACAAAGTTAAGTACATGAAGTCAGGTAGATAACATAGCTAAATGAAGAAAACTGAGAACTGTAATAAATCCTCCTTTGGGGGTAGATGTATTATGCATTCATAAAAGGTGCACTGTCACTTATTTCTAGTGCTGTCATATATAAACATTAGCCCATTTTTACATCAATTTTCCTTGTATCAAGAAATTCCTGGGCTGGGATGTAGCTGATGGTCAAAGTGCTTGCTTAGCAAAGACAGGACCCTGATGTCATTCCTTTGCACCACATAATCTGGCCGTGGTGACATACACCTGTAATACCAGCCCTTGAAGGCTAAGGGAGGAGAAATGCTATGAATTCAAGGCCAGCTCTGGCTGCATAGTGACTTCAGGACCAGTCTGAACTACAGAGCAAGTATCTTTCTCAAAAAAAAAAAAAAAAAATGAATCTTGTTATGAATGCTGTCTTTTTAGTGTTTGGAAAGTAATTCAAATAAACTTAAATTCTGTAGAAGTGATATACATAATGGGACAAATTTACCTTTTTGTGACCTTTGTTTTGGGAACTTCTCAATGCATTTTCCCCATTTTATTGATATGTATATGTGCAAAATTTAAGATTTACAATGGAGTTGAGCATTTTGTGCACATATGTGTCTTGTCAAGGTGACAAGGGCCCTCCCACTCTCCTGACCCTCCCTCTACCCTCCCCTCTCTTCCTCCCTCCATCTCCCCCCCTCCCCCCGAATTTCACTTTTTTTTACTTTAAGTTCTGTAAGAGTTGTGATCTGGGACTCCCATATCAGCATTTTTAACTTAATGTACACTGGAGATGTCACTGAAAGGCAGATTCTGATTCAGCAGGTGGGCAGGGGCCCACGATTCTGCACTTCTCTAATTCAAAGGGTGATGTGATGCTGCCCCAGCTGTCCCATGTAGCATACTTGGAACTCTGGTGCCTATGATGCTTGCCGGCACTGTACCAACATTCTCTTATGTCTTCTGATTTGGGTGTAACAAATTGGCCTTATCGTATAGGACAATTCCAGGGGATGTCTGGCTTCTGAGGGCAAGGAAGAAAAGAGTCATGACACAGGTGTCTGATATTCAGATAGCCCAGCCCTATCATTTTATAAATGAACACAGCAGTTCAGAGAATTTAAACGGCTTCCTTAGTGCCAAATGCCTAAGTTGTTGTGGAACAGAAAACTAGTATGTGGATACTGCATGAGACCTCTGGGCTGCCTTGAAATATAACAGGTTGAATACATTAAACAATAGACATTTATTTTATCAGGACTGAGAAGCTAAAAGAGCAAGTTAGGTTTTGCTCTGAGAACTCTGACTTACCTTTGGCTAACATTTATGAGTGTCCATATATTACCTCTTCTCTGTGTGCTTGCATGGGGATCAAGGGGATCTACACTCTGTGGTTCTTATAAGGTCACCAGTCTGATCTAATGAAGACTTCTCCTTTTTATAATTTTATTTACCCTTCATTACTTCCTTAAAGGCACTGTTTCCACACACAGTCACATGATGGTCTAAGGCTTCAAAAAGTGCATTTGGGAGAGACACAGTTCAGTTTAGGCACAATGAAGACCATTTCAGTTTTGGAATTGTTTATGCAATTGCAACCAGTGTTAATAAAAACTATGTGATATGTGTTTTTATAACTGATAATGTTTTTTTTGGAGAGAATGGTAGAAATCTTCTTAAATAAAACTATGGCTTTTAAATGCATTTTTAAACTCACCTAACAGAGTTGAAAGCAGGTAAATTTGAAAAGCAGGTTTTTATGTTATTTAAAAAGTATTATGACTTCTAAATTACATACCTTTACATACCACTGTGAGAAAAAAACATTTTACATCATCATTGAGGAAATCAATAAAAAGTAATGACAATAGTCAATCACACTTTTTCTTAAAAGCACTTTCTAATGGCTTAGTAGCCAGGTTATAATTAATAAATTATTATAATATACTATGGTGTGTGGTGGTTGTAGACCTCTCTGATTGAGTATACCTTCTGGGTAAACCAGAGCTTCCCTTTAAGAAAAATCACTGTATCCCTAGCACTGAAATATATCATTGCTAACATGGAGCTGGTCAAGGTCAATGTTTTCGTTTATTCCCCCTTTTTACTAATATATGCAATACACAGTGGTTTCATTAAGCTTGAGTACTTTGCATAAGTATATATTGTGCCAACATTCAATCCTTCTCCCTCGCCATTTTTGGCTGTCCTGTAACCTCCCCAACCACCCTAATTCCCACTGTCACGCTCTTTTCGTTCTATAGAATGCCTGTATTCTGGGTTTGTCATAGTAGAGAAACCATGTGATGTGTAACCTTGTGCATTTGACTCACTTTACTGAGCATGATGGTCTCAAGTTGTGAACATTTACACATTTACCTACAAAAGTCTCAAATCTCTTTGTCTTTACAGAATTGATGCAGTCCATTTTTACATATACCACCATTTTTGTATCCATTGGTCTGTTGATGGTATTTTAGCATCTTCCACATTTTAGCTATTGTTAGTTGTGCTGGAAAGATACCCAGAAAAGATATCACTGGATCGAATGGAGTATTTGTTTTCAGCCTTCTGAACACTCTCCGTACTGCCTGCCATAGTTGTTGTACCAGTTTCAATGTTCTCCCCTTCCCCATAATTCCTCTATAATTTCTCTATCTTCTATGATGTGTAACTAGCCATTTGAACTGGAAAAAAAACCTGAATGGCATTTTAATTCATTATTTTTATAGAAAACAATGAAAGCAATATTTGCAATCTTGTCTTGAAGACCACAGTGAAAACTGTAAAGCTTAGCATGATTATATTTTGTATCATTTAGTATAAGATACACAGTAGTGAGCATCAGAGAAAATATTCGAATAGTCATTTCATTTTCATTTTTATTTCATCAATAGTATTTAAATGATCTGTGAGCTAATTTTACCAGTGAAATTCTCTTGTGAGGCTAGCACCTTAGTTGATAGTAGTTTACTTTGCTTCACTGCCCCTGAATAACAGATGAATTGTTTTTGAACATTTTATTGAAATTAGAAATGTTTACCTGCCATATGTTTATTTGCCATTGTTAATTTTTCCCCACTTCATTGATACGTATCAGTGCAAACTTTTAAGTTTTACAATGAAGTTGAGCATTTTGTGCACATATGTGTCTTGTCAAGGTGACAAGGACTTTCCCACTCTCCTTTTGTCCCTTGTTAATTTAACTGATGCATTGAATACACTTTTGCCTTTGTGGTACTGTATAATTCCTGAAACTGGAAAAATGCAATTTTCCTAACTATCTTAATGTGTCAATGGAACAATCTAAAGTATACGTTTAAAATAAAACAAGAATACCACACTATCAATATATGGCATTAACAAGAAAGATTGTAACTGCCTTATAAGGAATTCATTCCTTCTACATACTTACTTTATCTCATAAATTTACTTGTAATTAAGCCAGTCCTTTTATTAATATTATCTATTATTTTAGTTTATTAAGTTTGAATGATAATACCAAATTTGTAATGGTTGTCAATATTTTAGCGACATTAGACTTACTGTTTAATATTGTTTCTATAATCTTACTTTTACTTATCTTTTGCTTCATATTTTTGTCTTAGTTTTATGATATATATATATATATATATATTATTTTTCTTATTTCTCTTTTAAATGAAAGTGATGATACCAAAAAAACTTCTAGACAGCTCAGTCAGCATGAAAATCTTTTATTTAATAAAAAAAACCATGAGTCCATAGGGAAATTAAACATTTCATTCTTCTATAGATTACATAGCTTTTTGAACTTCGGTGTGATTGATTTAATTTTATGTCTTTACACATTGTATTTTGTGTTCCTGAAATGTTAGTCCTGTCATTTAGACAGCAGAAAGGCTAATTCTAGAATCAACAGTACTTTTTTAAAAAAATAATTGAACACAAATCATTTCTCTTATTCATATTTTAACAGGTTTTGGTTACTGTATTTACAATATATTTTTTAATCTTGAAGCAGCAACTGTAATTCATTCATAATTAGCAAGCTAACTAATACACAAAGACACAGCCACATGCATACACACACAGACATGCACATGCACAACTAATCTGTTACAGCTTCCTAACTCAGAAGACTGCCCTCCCTGTCTCCCGCTGAAATAAGTGTTCCTGAATGGGTAGTGTACTGGCATGCATAGAATGCAAGTCAGTCTTCATAGCTAGAATAGTGTATTTTGGGGATGGGGGAGAGTGGAATTTATTTAGAGTCTGCTCACAGCTTAATCTGCCACCACAAGTGTCAGTGGCCTTGGCTCTCATTCCCAGCTTCTTTTGATGAGCCACAAAACTTTTTTGCCCTCTTCTGAATACTGAAGTTATAATTTGCCATAATAATCAAAACTTTGAATCATTATGGTTGTAGCTGATTCAGCTCTTTTAAAGTTACATTTGAAAGGCTAAAAAAAAAGTAAGTATGAGCCTTATGGGAGAGCTTGCATTGTCTGTCAGGCTTTTTATTTCCTTTCTTTGGTGTTTTGTTTTGCTTGTAAAGGCTGCCCAGTTGCGTATCCCTGGCTTCTCTATTCTGCAAATTGCTGACTGAGAATTCTTTATTAGCAGTAGTTGGAGTCAAGGGGCTTTAGACAGAAATTCATTTTTTTTGAAAGAAAAAAATTCAGGTTCTAATTGGGCACAGGACAACTTGGAAAGCATAACAAGCTCAGAGCAAAATTTTTGGCACTACATGCTATGAATTACTTCCGGAGAATTCTCCTATCTCCCTCTTCTCCCATGTCCCCGAACAATCAACTAGCTGTCTGCTAGGTTGACTCCAAAGAATGGTTAATTGCATAAGAAATTAGAATTACTTAAAGCCAAAGAAGTTGTATCTCAATATCGAAATATACAATGTCCTTTTCTGGAAGTAAATGTTAGCTAAATGCATAGTCTTCAAAAAACTACCCAGCTTACCAAAGATGTGTAGAATTATGCCGTTGTACAGTGCTCACTAGATGGTTTTCAGGGATATTATAATACTTCAAACATTGACATCTGTTTGCACAATTCTTCATCCTGTTCTTAATCCTGCTCCCATTATGTGTTTGATATCTGTGAATTGTAAGTTCAACACAAGAGGGGAATGATGAATTTGTTGTTTCTTGGATGTTTTATAAGCCTCTACACAAGCATGTAGAAAAACTGGCTTAGTTATAGTATGCCAAAATATATTTCAAAAGAAAATAAAACGTGATACTGAACATTTGTTTTATAAAACAGTTTAACTCAGAATGCAGTATTTGTGTTTTCAGTCTTGATGGTATGTGTCTGCATCTCATTGGAACCACCATAACGACTGTAAACATTAACAATGTTAAACTATGTGCTCCATTGGGTACAGTGGCCCAGTCAACTAAGCAAACCTCATGCTTTTACTTATTCTCTTGTTTTGTAAACTACAGCAGACTTGTATTCCACTATGAAGTCTAATGTTAATAAATAAATTGAGTTATATGCAGAAAGTGAACGCGAAGTGTGCGTTTCTGCAGTCCCAGCACTGGCAGGCTGGCACAGGAAGATTGCAAGTTCAAGAGCAACCTGACACTTGTATGCTTCTAAAAGAATTTGTTTTCAAATGAATACAGATGGTTGTTTGTTTGTTTGTTTATTTATTGATTGATTGTAGTGCCTGGTATTGAGCCTGAACCTTGCGTGTGCTAGGCAGGAAGTCTACTGCTAATCTGTATCCTCAGCCATATTTATTTAAGTATTTTTACTGTTCTAAGGATTGAACTCAAGGCTATACCTCTATTCCCAACCCCTCCTTTTTATTATTTTCTACCAGGTTCTCTCTAAATTACTCAAGTATCCAAGCTGGGTTCACAGTCACAGTTCTCCTGCCTCAGCCTTCCAGAGCGCTGAGATTATAGATGTGCATCCCCATGACTAGCTATCTTTGGTATAGTATGTTCTGCTCAAAGTAGTCTTCCTACTTCAGTTTTTGAAAAAATCTGGGTATTACAAGCTTGTGTTGCTGGCTACAATTTATTTATTTATTTATTTTTATATGAGCAACATATTTATGTGTTTATTTACTGTGATACTAGGGATGGAAACCATGGGCTTTGCACTGAATACCCTTAGGTCATTGCTATTTCTCAGCTTAAGGTTTGAAAACTCTTTCAAATTAATGTAAATGTTATGTTTGAAACATTAATAAGTATAATTATATTTGCATGTTCTTTGATTTTAAATATAATTTGTATATTCAATGAATGAGCAAATATAGGTATGTGTTTCTGTTTTTGGTGATTAGGAGGTACATATAAATAGAAATTCAGCTTGTTTCCACAGACTTTTAGTCACACAAATATAGTCACTTCTTATGTTGAGCCAAAATACTTATGCCATTTAATCACACGATTATAAACATACCATACTATCCCAAAATCTCATCTCTTTTAAATTAAAAATTATGATATATTAAATATTATATGAATCTGGAGCTTAAATCTGATATTTAAGTATGACATATACCAAAATATTGAATTTAATTATCTCCTATTATTTTTAGTTAGTATACAAAATATATAAAAAATATACAATCCTTATACAAATTTTTTAAATGTTTCAAATACATATTTTTATAGGCAAGTAAATTACCCGTATTTTATTATCATGGCCCAAAGTTGATGAAAAGACATTATTTGATTACAAATAACATTTAACTAACAATTGTATTTACATTTCAATTGTTTTAAAATTTATGAAATTGTAGTTCTTTTAAATATATTTTGTTATGAAGGAAAGAGTTTATAGGTCAATCTGTGTTTTAAATTTTTCTGAATCTGGATTCAAAATTGCCAAATTTCAAAATTTTATTGAATTATTTTCTCATTTATATAATGTTTTAGCAATCACTGTGTATCAAAATGAAAGTTACTTAAATACAGTTATTTATGAGCCAGTTCTTTTAAGAACTGAGAAATAGCATTCCATGGACATTGTTAACTCAGGAATACTTATAAGCATGTTTGGTGGAAGTGTTACAAGAAAAAAATGAATGGCACTAGATGGCTTACTTAACAGATATGCTTTTTAAATTCAATTTGAAATTTCAGAGTATATTGTAAGGAGCTAGAGGAAATTGTAGGACATCAAAATCAACTTGAAGTTGCTAAGAAAATATAAGTTATGGGTATGTGTCTAATAATTACATAGTAGATGATGTAGAAATGGGTAGTGTGGTGTTATTTCTTCTTTCTCTCAACTTAGGAACTGGCTTTCTTTTGTGTTCTTTTAGTAATAAGTTGCTTTTATTTCAAGATTGTAAGCCTTTATTTCATCATATCGATTGAAATCCCCAGCTATGTGATTCGAGGTCATTATTTGGCATATCTAGCAGTAGAAAAACAAAATTATGACTGTTGAATTCAAGGAATTATAGTAGCAGAGTGGAAAGCCCTCACAATTTGAAATAAGATACTCATTGTAATTCTTTGGAAGGTTTATGAGCCTGATCCATGTTGTTGAGTGCCAGCAAGAGTTAATTTGTTGTGACCGCCTACAGGGTAATATGCTTTTGAAAGTGAGATTTGCTCAGCTCTTCAATATTCAAGATCCAAAGGAGTCACTAGTTGGTGAAGGAAAAGTAAGAGAAATATGATTTAGTTCAAATAATGTAGATTTTCTGAAAACCTCAGGTCAGAAAAATTACACACTATTTTAAGTCAAATGAACCACACTGAAACCATATTACTCAAATGTTGACTTACAGTGAAACTTTGGGTATTGCTCAAGTTCTTTATAGACTTTGAGGAAGGAGTTGGGATAATACAGAGGCTATTTTTGTTAGTCATAAAGTAAAAACAAAACAATCAGCCTAACCCCTTCATTGATTTTCATTTGTTTGGACGTTGAAACTCTTTTTGTTTAGAATTTATTTTGAGTTGGCCATAATTTAAGAAGAAAACTAATCGTGTCTGTCAAATGCCTGGTAAAGCAGTGGAACTATATGAGATAGCAGGATAACAAAGTCTGGGCCTATCAGTCTTTGAATGGAGTCACTCTATTTCAGCATGATTATTTTACAAATCATGAGTTCAGCAGACCACCTATTACAGATCACAGCATATTTTTTATCAAAATTGAAAAGTTGATCAATGTTGACAATTTTAGACATGCAAAGAAAGATAACATTATAGGTTAATAAACTTATGTAGATTTATTATTAACTTATAAAACAGTATCAGTGCTTGGTGGTCAGCATATAGTCCACAAATGTTAATTTCTTCCCTTGATACCAACCACACTTTTGGTGTTAAAAAGGAATTTGTTATTTCACATAAAATCTTGTGAAACACAATAATCACTAGTAAGAATAGTTTCTACTTTTTGCTCATGTAGTTACATTTGCTGAGAGTCAATTGTATGCCACGAATTAGACAAGGCGTTGCTGTGATAAAAAAAAAAAATTGCTGAAAGAGTTCCAAGGAAGAAATGAGATTACTTTTAATTACATGAAACAACAGCAAAGATGGGCTTCATACAACGCGTCAATGAGACTTGAAACTTCTTGGCTGTGAGGGCTGGAGTGAATGTGGTCATCCAATAGGAAGAAATACTGTGTGTTAAGAGTGTGGGAAAGGGCAGGTGGCATTTTACTTTGGAAAGATTTTTTTTTTTTTTCTGGGACCCAGTGACAGAAGGGCTGAAGGAGAGTAATGTTAACTCTGAGCAGGTATTTAGAAGGTTTTGGAAGCTGCAAATGTTCTCTGATATCAGACTATGAGAAGTTTATTAGATTTAAAGAATAGAAGGTTACTGTAGAAGCCTTCATTTTGAAGTGACAGAAAGGCTTTTTGTGAGGGACAGTGAGATACCAGTTTGCTACAAATGGATACCCAGACAGACACAGTGCTGATATGGAATAGTAACATTGTTTTACTTCTAGTATTTTGGTAAAATAAAGTTATGTTATATTCTTTGATTGTGACCAATGCTTTTAGATATAAAGGCGCAAATTCTTTAGACAAAAGATATATGTATTTTTACATGGTGAAACTTTTGTCTATATTTATGGGCTCATTCTCCAGAGAAAAGCAACAATGGGTTACTTTCTCTTGAAGAAAACAAATTAGGAAAAGTAGAACATGTTTTGTTTCTGCAGCAAATGTAGTTTTTAAACTTTTTCTTTCTGATGTAGCATTAGTTGTCTGCCTGTTAAGATAACACAGAAAATCTTCACAATGGAATATTGGGTTCTGTTTCCTTTGATGTAGTAATGCATATCCAATATTGCACTAATGATTAACTGGTGGGCCCCTGAGATTTCCTTAGACAAAACCATCTTTCAGCAGATTCCGTATCTGCTATCAGGGGAGTCTTTACAGCAGCTAAAACTCTTAAGCGCCTTGTCTTTGAGACTGATGGGGCTAATTAAGCCAGTGTTTGCCAGCCCTGTGCTCCTGTTCTTTGTGAGACTGGAAACTAGGAAAAAGGGATGCATTAGCCAACAACAAAACCCTGGAAATTCATGGTCAGCAATTTGATATAGATTCTTTTGGTTGATTTTCTTTTTTTAACCATGGACTGTTGCTGAAGAAAATATAAATGAGCCCTCAGGCAGAATAAAGAAAAATTACTTTCTTAATACAGATCATGTAATTTTCCGTCAAGGATGGATGGATGGATGGAGAGACAGAAATTAGACAGGTACATACATACCATTCTTAAAAAACATTACGGAATTCTTCTTTGCTGTCATATTATCAATTTAGAATTAATTTATATATACAGCAATACTTAATGAAATGAGGCATAGTATTCTGAATAGACTTTTTAAATTGGGCTTGTTATTGAAGATTTTGTTGTTTTTAAAACTATATGAAATTGTGAGCTGTTGTATGATGGTGAACTGTTTTCTGCAATTCTGAATGGGTCTCCAGGGGAACGATTCTCATAAGCAGATTTAAGTGAGTTATGTGAAAGGATTTAGCTGAAATTGTATGATTTATACCAATTGCTCATGCCATAAGTTAGGATAATATATTTTAACTTAATATATATTCAATGAAATTTCTCCCCCTTTTCTCGTATATAATAACTATCTTTTAACCCCGAGTGTTCATAATTAAAGTTGGATTTTGTATTTTTGAATCTAGTCTTAATGCTGGTAGCTTAATTATATGAAAATTAAAACTGTGTGTTTTTACCTTTTTTTAGTTCGTTCCACATTTTTTTAGACAGGGTTTTACTCTGCAGTCCAGGCTGGTCCTGAACTCACTATGGAGTTCGGGTTGGCCTTAATCCATGGCAATCCATCTGCCTCAGCCTGTTGTGTGCAAGAGTTACAGGCATGCACCTCCATTTCCACTTTATGTGGTGAATTGAGCTCAGGGCCTTGAGCTTGCAAAACAAGTGCTTTAACCACTTAGCTCTTCCTCCAGCCCTAGTTCACTGCTACTGAGTTGATAATATAGCAATAGTTGGCCTTAGTGATTTAATACAATTAATTAAGTGTTGTACCCTATCATTTTTACCTTGCATATACTAGTGATTTGTCATTTATAGAGATTAAATATATGTATAAACAATTCTAGTGATGAAAAATATATATCCTCATTGACCAAGAGATTCAAATTGAAAACATAGATTATAAGTTACTTAAGATTTCATAAAAGATGATATAACTAGTGATTAAGAAGTTTCTCCCTTCATATTAATAAAATGGGGAAAAAAGAAATTTCTTTCTTATGATCACATGTAATTCTCTGATATTTACATGGAACACTATTGAAATGATTTGTTTCCTACCCAAGCATACTTCCTTTGTTCATATCAGATGGGAGAAACAGCACATTTTCACACACACACAAAATCGTATGAAGTATTGACTATGTTACTTCACAGGAAGTACTGTTTGCCAACTTCCATATGCATGATGTGTAGGAAAATCATCTTATGATAAAATATTTAAGCATATGAACATCACAGATCACTTAAGAATGTAATGAATTCCCCAGTTAAAGTAATTTTTAAATGTAATTTTTATGGAAAGGATGTGATCCACTCTTTCGAAATTGTAAGTCTGAATACTCATATCTCTATTTGAATGTTATTACTGTCAAGCCAAGTTGTTTCAGAAAACTGAACACGTGTATCATATGCCACTTAGAAATGCTCTCCAAAGCAGGAATGGCCTCAGAAATGTGCTTTGACAAGTAGGAAAGCGATGGGTGTACTATGTTCAAGCGCAATCTAATGGAGATTCTGGGTGAGGCCAGCAAAATTAAGATGAGTTCATCATCATGAAATCCACCATTGCCTGTCCATTATCTGGACTCTCACAGCCAAGAAAGGATACTTTGTGCCCCCCCCTCCCCACACACACACACACTGTGCTGACCTACTCGATTCTCCCCGTGTAATGCAGTGACCTGGTGACTAAGAATCTGACCAGTTTCAAGCTTCCCACATAGAGCAGGGCACTGTCCCTTGGCTAGAAAGCTATATTTCTGCGCTCTTCAGTGTAACCGTATTTGAAAGGAGGATGGTGAAAGGAAAATGTTGGATGTTTTTTATGGAACTGCCGATAGTGATTGGACTTCACTGTAAACAAGAGCACGTTTCCACTAGCTGAAGATGAGGTAGAGAAGAGAAGGCTTATCCACTATTAAGTGTGATGAATCAAATTTAATTCTATTGTGTGTTTCCATTCAATTCTGTGCTGCCAGTTTCTCACAAGTTATCTGTAACACCTTCGTACATACTAATAACTTTGCAGGTCATGTAGTCACTGTTGGTGAAGGTGTACTGTGTGTCTACTGCATAGGTGATCAAATTGAACCACATGAGGATCCATCTGTGTTTGGTCCACTAGTCTTCCCAATTTAATAATCTAAAGACAAAATGAACTTATACAGTGTCACGATAAATAGATACCTAGTAGTACTTTAGGAAGAAAAGCCCTCTCTTGTTTTAGAATTTGTTCTCCATGAATAATATTCAGCAAAGACTTGTGTTACAAACAGATAGG
The DNA here is from genome assembly GCA_004027205.1 of Ctenodactylus gundi. Taxonomy (NCBI): domain Eukaryota; kingdom Metazoa; phylum Chordata; class Mammalia; order Rodentia; family Ctenodactylidae; genus Ctenodactylus; species Ctenodactylus gundi. Next base: position 1,357,459 of record PVKB01000033.1, read on the forward strand.
AAATGTGATATAAAAACAAAACCCATGTTATAGTTTGGAAGATTAAGTTTCCTCAAAGATTTTTGAAAGGTAAGACACTGATACAGTATTGAAGTCTTATATTTCCAAAATATTTTGCCTGTGTATGTTATTAAAATAGGTTAGACCCTACAATCTGTTAAAATTAGAGTATTAATAATATATCATCTCTGATTCAGAAGACATAGGATTTATCAACCTATCTTAAAGAATAATTTTATGAACAAGTTATCATAAGAGAACTAAAAATCATTTTCATTTACTTTCCATGCCTAAGACAGTGTCATAGGTATGTCCAAATACATTATTTCAATGTGAGCATTATTACTGTTAAAATAATACTGGATCAGTTTGTCAAACAGGATAGTTTTTATGTGGGTCCTTCTGTGAAGCAGGGATGATAATGATTTAAAATAGAAAGCATAACTAAGCAGTAGCAAAACTAAATTGTTAGAGTACATTAACATATTGTATATATGCATGGAAAATATCAGAAATAGGAAGTCTCTTGAAAAGGCCTAGAGATCATGTGGTCAAAAGAACATGTTTTTCTTTTGAAGTCTGAATTTATAAGTCTACAGTATTGCTGCATTATATTTGACATCAAAGAGAGATAATACATCCATGGTTTAAAGGAAGAAAAGTTTAATTTGGCTTTTGGTAAAAGGAGACTCAGTCCATAGTAAGCTGGATCTAAGGCAGAAACCTTTCTGGAGCATGGTAGAGCAAAGGTTCCAAGTCTGTGGCAACTGGCAAGCAGAATTTGGAGTGGCAACAGAAGGTCAAGGGTCTGGAACCATATGTAGTATCCATAGTAATCAAGATCATGCCGTTAGGAACTACCCCAGAACAGCTACAAGTGTGCTTCACTAATCCTCTGGACTTTCCTTAATTTACCCATGATGACATACCATGAGTAATGGTCACACTAACTTTATTTATTTACTTACTTATTTGTGGTTCTTGGGATTGAACTCAGGGCCTTCACACTGAGCTACATCCCAAAACTGTTTTTATGGGTGATTTTAAAATATGTGTAAGTTGCTAGTATACCCAAGATGAGCTTAAACTCATGGTTGTCTTGCTTCAGCCTCCCAGATTCATTTTGCTGTTGGAAAGATAGTAGTAAGAAATGCAACATATATTATTATATTCTTGAGATTTTTTGCTTGTTTACAATACTGTATTCTCTGTAAGTCAGAGTAAATGGTGAAACATTGGCAAGAGACTTAATGGCCTGGCCTGTGGTTTCTGGAACTGCAAACAACTTGGTCAATGAAGTCTTGCTTTTCTGTAGTGAAAACATAAGTGTTATTTGTGTAATTGTGTGAGAATCAGTATTGCAAAGTGGTTGGCTGCTTCCTTCACAGTACTGGCTGGAACCATTAACAATGAGCATTACAGTAGATCGGTAATACTAAAACGTGCTGGGATTCTTAACAGAACCAACTTTGTATATAAAGGGTCAATTTAATTTTAAGTTCAGATTTGAAAATGATTATATGGATAAAGAATAGGCTTTTTACCTCTGGGGGTTTATTTGAAATATATTACTGTATATAAAGAACAATTAATTTGATTTCACTTAGTATTTCTCCCTTAGTCTCAAAGAACCGAACCAGACACTTCTCATTTTGTTTTGTAGTTGACAAGGTTAATGTCATTTAAAAATGGTTAGAAATGAGATCAAAACAAGATGCTGTAGGCTTGCAGTATTTTTACTGGGATTTTTTTTTCCTATTTTCTGTATTCAGTCCCCATAATGATTAATACAATATATACCCTTTAAAGGCTAGGCTTTAGCAAAATTCAACTTGTAGCAAACACCAATACTGGCAAGAGGGGTACTTGTTTGTATGTATATATTACAAAGATAGGCAAAGTTTTAAAATATTCTTTATTGAGAGTCTGGGGAAAAATTGGTCCCCATCTATGAGAGTAACCAGCAACTGTGCTTGATTTGAAAGTTTTAGCATAGTGAGTTCTTATCTTTGAATTTTTTCACAACTGTTAAGGTAAAGCCAGGCAAAGTGCCACTCAACATTCAGTGGCTATTTAAAGATATTAGTAGGCTTATAGATCAAGGTCTCTTTTATTCCAGCAGGAACAAATTCCATTGTTTAGTACTGACCATTTTTCTATTCAGTATAAGGACAGCTATTTTGAGTTCATTTGGTCCTAATGGCTTTCTTGTCTCCTTCCAATAATAAACTAGTATTGTTCTTCAGAATTTTATCAAACATTCAAAAAACTCTTGCATAATTAGAAGGACACCTGAGTTGTTCACATGGCAACATGACAAGCAGATAAACAAATGGATATATGTATTAACAAAGCACACATTCTGTAGATAAAGTTGAAAATATAATTTGTATTATATGCATACCTCATAATCTTAAGATGTATAGCTTAAATTAAATATTAAGATTAGTATCTCCCATTTGACTGCTTCCTGAAGACACCAACATATTCTTAATTCAGTATGATAGTCTTCATAAGCCAGTGTACTTATTTGTCTTCAATATATATGTTTTCTAAAAATAAAAAGGGAAAATGAAAAGTGAAAATAAAAACAGCAACACATACACACACACACACACACACACACACACACACCCACCCACCCAGCAGATACATACATATTTCCAAATCCAACTCAAGTTCGTAAAAGTCACTTGGAAATATCATGTGATCTATGCCTACTTTTTCTTTTCAATTACCTTCCTCTGCTTATCTTTCTCTAAATGAAAGTTCCCATAAAAGTGTCTCTGGCTGCCAGAAATACCTCATAATGGCAATGATGGTTTTCAGGAAAAAGTGCCTACCTTGCTTTCTATCTGTAAACAGATTTGGGAGACAAGCCTGAAGATAAAAAGCATTTCGCCATCTGAAATCGCTGACACAAGGATGAGATGCCTTGGAAAATGCAAAATGTTTTCCTGTGTGCATGTGTGCTTGGGTGTGTAACTGTGTGAGTCAACAGGAGTTTTCTGTTAGACTTCTGTGTTGCATATAAACATCTTTGAAATCCTGTACCACCGGTTGGTAGGCCACCACCTTGTCTCATCTGAAAACTGCCACTTGGTGCTCTTCTCTCTGATGGCTTCCTTGCCTCCTATGCTCAGACTCTGCTTTATACTCACTCCTTCCCCCCCCCCCCCCCCTTTAATATTGTCACAGTGGGGGATCAGGCCCAGGGCCACCACACTGAGCTGCACTTCTGCTATATTTTTATTTATTTACTTATTTGAGATGAGGTTTCACTGAGTTTCTAAATTGCCCAGCCTGGATCTTAGGATGCCATCTTCCTGCCATAGCCCCTCCGAGTGCTGGGATTACAGGCCTGTGCCATGGATCCTGGCTGGCCTCCATTACTTACACCTTGTTAATGATCACAGAACACCTCCGGGTCTCTTAGCTCTTCAGCTATTCAAAAATATCCCATTATCTGTATATTCAATTTTGCTATGACTTCCAATGGTACACAGTTACCCATATGAAGCTGCTCAGGGACATTTGCTTTAAACCTCACTTTTACAATAATTATATTCTTTTGGCTAATCAAGAGCACGTGGAAAGAAAAAGCTAATTACAAATTTCTCAGTAGAATGAAAAAAAAAGAGTGTTCATTGGAAAGGACAAGCTAGATAGTAGAGCAGTCCTGCAGGGGTATGTGTAGTATATGAAATGGAGACAAGCCCAATACAGCTCAGGCTTCTTTCTCTCAGGTCTCCTGTAGTTCAGCTGTCCTCTATGCTGCTAACCACTCTATTAAGCACACATGGCTAAGGTCCTGTATGAGGGAAAGAGAAAGAGGAGGAAAGTACCCTCCTTGTCTCAAAACTTTACAAGAGGAATTTCCATTGACTGGCATTGTGGTTAAGTTAGGATTAAAGGCCTGTGAGTTAAGGTTAACAGTGTGTAGTGGCCGCCACACCTTCCACACCTGGATGCAGGAGGGGCTGATCACTGGGTGGAGACCTGGAAGGTTACATAAGCTGCACCTGCCTTCCTTGGAGGACTATGATGAGGACTAGGACAGGTCTTGACTAGTCTCAGCTTGCCTGCCTGTTTGTGATGTCCTGAGAACCTGCCTCCACCTCTGCCTCTGTCATGTACTGTGATTGCTGCCGTTACCCCTGAATGGACTGTGACCTTCTGAAACCGTGAGCTAAAATAAACCTTTTCTTTCCTCGATTTTTGGGTGTCAGGTATTGAGTCACAGCAATGAAAAAGTAAGACAACTAGGTTTAGTCACTTGGTGGTAATATTTTATTTGCCTCATGCATATATAAATGTCCCTTCTGCCTTGTCATATAATGCCCTGCTAATCGTACTGCAGACTCTTCCTTTTTTTGTCAACATCTGTCTCTTGACACTGTCTTCTGTAATGAAAAGTTTTAGGTAGATACTTAGTGCAGAAATTTTTAAGAGAAACAGAAGAAACCAAGAGTAGTAAAAAAATCTATCTAGTGTTGATTCTATCTCTTTAGAAAATGATTCCTAATAATTTGTACCAATACTTTATTATTATTCATTGGGCTTTATGTTGTTCAGAATCAAAGCAAAGCATTCATTACCAGAGAGGGAGAAGCTTGAAAAAGATGATTACCTCTCAAGACTGGTCCTACGTGTTACATTTGACAGAGGTGGACATTAAATTAGAACCACAAGATGTAGGTAAGGAAAGCTTCTGGTATAACAGGCAACATGGCACAGTAAAAGGACTTTACATCAGATATTTTAAGAAAGAGTACTAGCCTTTTTATTTCACACATACAAATAATGTTATTGAATAAGTGAATCATAGTCCAGTTTATTATTTTTATTCTACACATATATTTTATACAGTGCATTTAATACATTTGAGAGAGTAGGACAGTTTTTATTGATGCTTCTACAATTCGAAATTTCAATTAGAAAATTAGCTTAATACATGGTTTCTACTGCCTTGTTAGTTTTTCGTAAAGAAACATCTGCTCTTCCGGTCAAGATGCTTTGTTTTGGCTTCTCTTTGTGTGCCTGGAACCTCTGTCTCCATTGTTTCAGAAGGTACCTTCCTTCTTTGAAAAGATGGTGCTGTGCTGATCCACTTAAGTGAGGATCATTTGCTGGTGTATGACCTTAGTGACCTGATTGTCTCAGCTGGTGTAATCCTTAGCAGCCAAGATGTCCAAACAGGCTCTGATTGCTCGGTTGTTGGAACAGGAAGGGAAGGACAAGGAAACGGAGCATTCTTAGCAGTTGCCGCTGTTCATCTTTTGAAATGTGACTGGCGTGGCTAGCAGAACAAAAATTTCAATTTTACTTGCTTTTAATCTAAATTTAAATTCCCCTCTCTGGCTAGTGGCCAGATATTAGGGCTGCTCAAAGACTTTTGGGAAATGATTGTACCGAGTTTTGTTGTATGTAAAAATCTGACTCTTCTAACTGTCCCTTGAAACGCACTGTTTCATCCAGTTGGCAGATTTGCTCCCTTGTCACTTACTCTCACTGTGCTCCTTTGTGAGAACGTCCATGACAAGATGCCGCAGGCTAGGGGCCTCCACGACTGCGACCACGATGTGTCACAGTTCTGGAAGCGAGAAGCCCCAGATCGAGGTATCAGCGGAGCTGGCTTCTCAGCCCCATGCTGTCCTACAGCCACTGTCCTGGTTACTTTCTCACTGCTCTCGTTGCTGTGACAAAATACCCGACATCCTCGATTCATGGGAGGCCAGATTTACATGGCCATTTCAGGAAGTCTCACACTGTCCACTCGTGCTCCAGCGGCAGCTGCAGAGGCAGGTGCCCGAGGCAGGAGAGCTGCTCATGGCGTGGCAGATGGAGGTAAGTGAAGCAGTAGCTGAGCCGAGATTCTGAGACTCAGCCAAGGCTACGGCTTTCCCGGGGAGAAGCTATAACCATGTTTCTTCTTTTTTTCTTTAATTAACTCAAGCTGCCGCCTTCCCCACTCCCCACACTAGATGCCCTTCCCTCATTTTCTAGCCCACAAGTCAGCAAAAGCCCTGCCCCGGGCGTCCCGGATTATGAAAAGTTGACACAGTCCTTCCAGATAAGACCCCAGGCATCTACCCCTTCCCGTCACACCCTACCTCCCAGTAACACACAGTTCCAAATACATGAGGCTTTTGGGGGACTTTCGGGATCCAAGCCGTGGCAGCCATCTTTTTGTCTCATCCTCAGATGGTCTTTCCTTTCTGCCTGTGAATTCTTTGCTTTCTCTGTGTCCAGAACTTTTTTTCCAGTGAAATTATTCATCACATTGCGTGAGTGCCCATCTGAGCAGCCAGCTTCATTGTAACTTCATCACTCGTTTAGATGCCCTGTGTCCAAACGCAGTGCTGCAGTGAGACACCGGACAGTAGCGCGTCAGCATGATTTCTGGGGACAGGCTACTCTGTACTGTCTCCTAACTGGTAATACCATGTTTCTCCAAGGTAGACACCCGTGGCATTTTCTATTTGTAACTTGCTTGTGTTTCATTTCAAGCTAGTTATATTTTTATTCTTTAGCATGGTATCAGTGCCCAGTTTTAAGTATTAGCTCTATGATAAATGATGACTGTGTGGTCTCTTTTTGGAATTTTTACTTGTGTCTGTCATTTCATTTGTGCTTTGTTTTAATGTCTTTCATTATGAAATCTATTATGTGGAAAATTTATGTCCTTCTGAGAATAATGTGCAGTTTCATGAAATTATATGTATCTGTGTTTTACTGATCACAGAATTCATATGGCAGTTTAAGCCGTGTGGTATCTCCTGGGAAGTTTTTGATGGTTCCTGAGGCATATTCTTTGATTTGAAAGAAATACAATTTCAGTTTCTCTCTTATATTTGAAACGCCCAGTATCTCTCTTAATAAGAAAGATGTGCTTTTAAGTTATTTGTATGCAGACTTTTTCAAAACATCCACTGTCTCTGTCCATGTTTGTGGAGGTTGTCTCATCCAATATTTATTCCTTAGTAAATGTTGGGCGTCAGAGCTCTATTCATTTGGAAAAGAATACTTTTGTCAAGAAGTCTTCACCAAATAAAGAAGTGAATTTTTCTGGCAGTCAAGAATTTACTTCTATATTTAATAATACCACATAAGGAATATAAAATAAAAGATTAACTACAAAATGAGAGCATATTAGAAGCATTGATCTGATTTGATTAAATTTCTGCACTTTTTGTTGGGAAGCTTTATGCTAATTACTTTAAAATCCTTTTTGTTAAAAAAAAACTCTACATGGCAGGAAGAAAAGAGGCTAATTTTTCATCACTGATTGAAAAAGAGCAAATTCTTCCTCTGTACAACTTTTTTTTTGCTTTAGGGAGGAAACATATTTATCTTTCTGTTTTGATGTTTTTAAAAAATATTGACTGATTGATTATATTGGGAGCTAGGCCTATCAAGCAGTGAGTTATATTCCCAGCTCTTTTTATTTTTTAACTTTGATACAGGATTTCTCTAAGTTACCCAGGCTAGCCTTGAATTTACAATCCTTCTGCCTCAGCTTCCTTCACATCTGGGATTACAGGTGAGCTCAACAGTATCAGACTTGGAACAAAGTTTAAGAAAACGGTGATAAACAGCTTACTTGCTTTTCAAAGTCAGTTTTCCCATTTTATCCTTGCTGGGATGGTTTTCTAATCTCCAGTGGAGGCTCCTGGCCTTCTTTTGGGTGCTGTAAGCACTCTTGACTAAGGAGACATAAGTGGAAGTTCATGGGGGAGGCGGTAGGAAAGGTTTTGCTTTACCAAGGAATACAACTAGCCCCTACTTCCTTTCTGCTTTTCTTCTTGTTTCAGTGTAGACAATTATCTGCAGCAGCGAGAGCCGAAAAGGTCAAAAGCCTTAACCCTAAGCATAGCAGGGAAAAAGAGCAGGAAGAAGAGCAGGCTTGAGTCCTTGGTGTCATTGTGAATCCCTGAGCCAAAGTCAGCAAGTGCTGTTGTGCTGCTTATAACAGAAAATTTAACTCTTCTTGGAATCTCTGTCAGATTTCTGTCACGTACACAAACAGATGTGTTTATGTTACAATTTGTGTACACTCTTGAACAACCACTGTCCAGTAAAACTTTCTGCACTGGAGGAGTGCTGGTTCTCTGGCTCTGCACATCATTCAATGTGGTCGTCACTTGCCACATTGGGGTCAGGAAACATTTGAAATGTATGATTTGTCTCTGTGAAAGAACCTGAATTCTGGATTTTGTGAAATTTTTAGTTACCTTAAATGTGAATTTAAATAGCACACTTATCTAGTGATTTTTGATCAGCACAAATCTAAATCTTATATGGTGTAATAATATAAACTATTCCAATTAATGTTATCCTTTAGAGATTTCTTGTGATATATCAACCTTATTTTACCTACATATGTAACACTACTTTGAGATACAAAATTCTTGTATCTTCTTCTAAGCAGAATCTTGATAAGATCCCGTGTGAATGAAAATATACATCCACAAATAAAGCCCCACTATAAGACTGGTCGTCTTCTTAGATTTTGTGGTTATTCTAATGTAATTTTGACAGAGCTTTGGTTTAAAAAAGTTGCTAAATATTCATGCCCTAGTTCCTTACTATTTTGCCTCAACCTTGGTTTCCATTAAGACTATCTCATTTCATGTCATTAATATTGCCATCAGTAGGTTCAAATCATTTTCTGAAAGTAGTGTTTTTTAAGGAGATAACTTATTATCACATGATAAAACTAAGTAGACAGCTTGTGCTGGGAAAAACAAACCAACCAACAAACAAACAAACAAAAAACCATAACACTGGCTTATATAGCCCATGGCCTTAGGCCTTGAAACTGTTTCTAACCAAGTCTGCTCACTGAGCTTTAGATTTTTAGAAATATTTTTACATTTTTATTTTTAACAACTATTTATGCACATTCTGTAACAGATGCTCCTGCTTATCAGGATGGGAGGGTGGAGTAAAGTTTTTGAATTTTATTTTCTCAGACTTACTAGCTATAAATAATAAAACGGACTTCTTTTCTTTGCAGTCTTTTCCTAAGTGAATGTGGGGTTAATTTCACTATCATCTTTATAAACTGACTTTGAGGAGCCTTTATGGATTTTTCAAAATGGAAGGTGATAAGATTTTGAATAGTGTAGTCACACTTTCTGGCAGTAATATGTGAGAATGTGGTGCTTTACCAAAATTGGTGAGCTTTTTGAACATCTTTCTCAGTGTCAGGAAGACATAAATTCAGTGATGAAGCATCGAGGAATTTCACTTCAGGGATAAGTTCAGTTTCTGTGATAAGATTTTTTTTTTGTTTCTTTTTCTGGAACTTTGAGGGTGAAATTTTTTGAATATTAAATAATCATTTTATTTTGCCATAATCACTGAAATGTTTTCTGGCACAAAATAGTAACTAAAGAATTTGACAAAATACCTCCCCAAATATTTAAAAATAACAGATTTTTGAGGTTGAATTCCATTGTGTCCAAAGACAACTGAATGGACCAAACATCTTGTTAAGTCAATTTTACAATAGTATATTTTAAATGTTAGTGACTTTTAAACTCCCCCATGCAGAGACCCACTAAAAATATTTGTTTTACTTTCTAAATTAATTAAAAAATTAAAAAGAATACTTTGACACTTCTTTCTTCTTTCTCCCGTGTACTATTTTTAAACTAATGAATTAAAGGAAGTTTAATAAATAAAAGTAGATCATCTGCATATTGGACTTATGGAAAGCTTTGTTAAAGTGTTTTTCCCAATACTGTGACTTTTAGTGTCAGCAGTTATGTTGATGCGATATGATTTTTTAGATAAGACCATGTCAGACAAGTTTATATTACTCTACACAAAAACTAAGTTAATTCATACATCAGAATCCTTTTCGTTTTCACTCTAAGAAGTACTGAACTGCCTGGAAAAAAATGTTTGCTTTAATGTAGAGAAAATTGAAGTCTGTTATTTTCAAACATAATGATCATTTAGGAGCCTATAAATTGTTTCTTTCTTTTTACCCCTAGTTTTTTCCTTTCTCTTCTAAAACCTTGGCCTTCAGAACTACTAGTGATAGGTTTCTTCCTGTGCTGTACAATGTTAAGATGTATTGTGGGATAGGTCTAGGAACTGAGCATTAAGATAACCTTTGAAAGCGCTGTCAGAGTGGGCCTTACAATGAGAAACTCCACAGAATGTAACCTGACAGTTTTTTCAACTGATAGCTTACAGGTGTATTGTAAATTTTAGGAGGGTTTTATGTATTATTAATAGTATGCTTAGTATGAAGCAAGATACCATAGTTCAGTGTGAATTGAACATTAAAATTTAATCACATTAAATCAGATTAAAATTTGTCTAGTCGTTTCTGTCTCTTTTTCTGTCTCTTTGTCCGCCACCCCTACCCCCTCCCCCAGCTGTAAAGGAACGGATTCTCCCCTTAGCTTCTTTGCCAACTCATGAACTTTTTTGGGAAAGAAAGGAGAGGTCATTGAGGAAACCCATCAGAAAATGTAGGTACAGTGGATCTGTTAAATGTTCTGCTCAATGTAACTGTTGATAGGCACCTGACTAAAATAGAGCTGGTATTCTTGGCTGTGAGCTTAGTTTATCTGCAGTGACAAAGAACTGATTATGTCTTCTGAGAGTGTGTTTCTAAGATGGATGTTACATTGTTTAGACAATTAATATTAGAAAAAAATCCACTGTCAGTTTTTATAAGCTCTATAACACATAAATACTTTTAAGGTAAATGCAAACCTAACTTTCTTTAATAAGGCACTAGTAGAAAGTATACATTAATACATTATACTACTTGTGTTTTTTTTTATGTGGAATTAAAATAGAATGTCTATCTTCTAGCTTTCCATGACTAAAATTTTATTTTCAACCTAAATTTACTGAGTTGAATGAAATATTAAGCAAAAATATTACTCTAGAATATACATTTGTATACCACATATTTTCTGTTTCTAGAAATTAATTTTGATATTCAAAACTTTTAATTTCTTAACCCTTTACATGTGATCTCATTTATACAGTAGCTTAAAATTTAGCATTTAGTAAATAAAATACTGCAAGTGTTTGCCCAAGAATATTTTTTTAAATTTATACCACCCCATAAATGAAAGGAATTATCAATTCAGAAAATGATGTTTGTGTAGATTAGCTAAAGTCTAGCCAGTTTATCCATCCAAGATTTGACCACTTTAAGTCTCCCTGTTAGAGAGTTATAAATCTGAGCTAAATTTTGCTTCTATGTAGTTACTATAAAGGAAAGCTATATTTATATAAGTATGTTGCTAAGGATTTTTGAAGGAACAATTTATTACATTGAAGAGTTTTTCTTTTTTTTAAGAAACAAACTCAGAGAAACACTTTTCAAGGTATCAGGATTCCTTATGTTTCATTCTGAGTGATTTCTTGTATCCAATGGAATGCTTTTTAAGGCTATACTCTTCAAAATATTACTATTTCAGACGATGTTTGTAAGAAGAGCTGAAGACATATATGCTTTTTCAGAACAAATGCAAAAAATAAATTTCTGTGCTCAAATATATTTGGAAAAAATTGATTTGCCTCTTAAAAATTCACAGTGAGCACTAGTGTGAAGCAAAGAGCAGTTCTGCGTTGATGCCTTTGGATAAAGGCCATTCTGCAAGTACATTTCAGTATGGCCTCCCTCTTCTCCCAGTGCTTATTAACACCTTTGGAATTCTTTTTTTAGCTAATACATTGTGAAAACGTTGATCCAAAGAAGCTTGTGAATTATATAAAAATTGATGGGTTTACCACATTGACAAAACTGTTACAAAAAATGTTAAAATAAACATCCCAATCCCTTGAAATAGCTAGCCTACTTTTATATTTAAATCAGTGTATTTTCTTATACCATCTTATCAGGAGGTGGGTCTGCATGGAAGTGTCTGCTGAAGCATTGATTGTATTAGTTGAAAGGTAGGCACAGCCAGAGTCTGAGTAGCGTTGCTCAATGTCATGCCGCGTGTGGACGATACTGTCTCCTTTAAAACAGTCAGATGTAACAATGTGGGTCCCAAAGCAGCAGTGTGAATAGATTTTTGAAAACATAATCATAAATAGGTGTATTATAAACTCTTTAATATATTCAACTACAGTATACACAAGACAATTCATTATTCATTGCCTTCTGGCCTTTTAATATCTATTTTATTTTTCAATTTTATAAAAGTTTTCCCTGGCCTGGTAGTGCGGGCCTATAATTCAATTATTGCGGGAGGCTGAGGCTGGAGTATTATAAACACTTTTCCATACGTAGATGGCGTGTGACAGGTCTGAGCCAGGTCAGTGCTTTCCCTTTTGTGAGGACTTGCCTTCTTTGGACTTCTGAGCCTTTCATTTGTGTATTGATATGAATGAGAAAATAAGCTGCATACAGTTGATCAGGGTAACTCGCCAGCATTCTGTAGACCCTCGTGTGTTACAAAGCCGGCTCATTTTCTTACAACAATAAAAATCAGGAAAATAACAGTAAAAATTAGGGATGAAAATTATATATATTTCAAACTAGTTATGATAGCTTTTATTATCTGGTATTTAATATTAGAGTTCAGTCTAGTTCTATTTATTGTTCTAGTTTTTAATTATGATATTAGTTAATGGTCTGGTTTCTAGAAAGAAAAGTGTATTTTTTGTTCCATCAGGGCATCAAGTAATAGAAACAATACTGCGTGATTTCCAAAATTTCCAAGTTTCTTCTCTATGATGATACCCTTAGGCAACATTGTCTTTACTGTCTCATGATAAGTAGCAGTCGTAGTCCAATTGGAGGCCTGAGCGCCTTTGGAATTGGAACTGAAATAGATGTGCAGGTGGCCATTTTTTCTGTGGAACTTGGGTAAGCAGGAAGTTTGTCTGTGAGGCGATTTTCTCAGTAAGGTGAAAGAACGATAGCACATCTCTTAGAGAACTATTACAAAAATTAAATGAAATAATGTTTATAAAAACACTAAGCACATTGCTTACCACGCAACAAGAAAACAAAACCAGCTACATTGTTGTTATTGCTATCTATAGTAGGATTGTTATTGTCTTTTACTGTTTTTATATTGTGATTCTCAACACAGAGTGATTATGTCCCCCAGGACACATTAGGCGGCATTTGGAGATGCTTTGGTTGTTAAAATCTGGGAAGGAACTGCTCCTGGAATCCAAGGGGTAGTGGACCCATGCTAGTGCTGTCCCTCACCGTGCCCAGGATGGCTCTGGAGGCTTTACAGGATGATCCAGCTCTAACCGTGTGGGTGCTTGGAAACCTGATTTAATCATTTTTGAAAGCAATTATCTTAAAGAAATGAGTTTCTTTGTATTGTATTAATAACTACCTGTTCATTTTTTAAATAATATGTTCAAATCTATAGTCCCATTCTTTGGACTACAATTTCCGACCATTTTTTCCACTAGCAGTAACTTACATAAGAGAGTTTTAAGGTGATTCTTCATTGTTATTACCTGAAAAATGGATAATTCAGGATTCCGTTTTAAAATAAAGCAGTTATATAAAATTGTATTATGATTCTGTACAGGAGATATGTTACTCTTTCATATGTGCCCAGTTGCACATGCATGTGGGTGTGGGTGTGGGTATGTAGGGCTAATGCGCATTGGACCCATGGATTGTCACACACTAGGCAAGCCACTATCACTAAGTTGCACCCCATGTAATTCTTTACATATAATCTATTCAGAGAAATAAGTTCTCGAGAATGGTTGCATATGACATGAGAAACGGCATGTGAATGTTAAGTGTAAGTTTAGGTAGAAGGATAAAGTAAGGAGCGAATATGAAAAAATAATCAATAGAATAAAATTCAAAACCTAGTCAGATCAGTAACATGTAGAAAGCTCTTTGCTGAGTTGTTAGAGATTTATTCTGTGCTTATTATATATATGATGGGGCATGCTTGAGATCTCAGCTGTTTGGAAGTGCTGAGGCAGGAGATTTAAAGTAGGAGCCCAGGCTGGACAACTTAGCCAACTCTGTCTAAGAATATGTATACATACAAATACACGTATGCAATTGTGTGTGTGTGTGTGTGTGTGTGTGTGTGCGTGCATGTGTGTGTGACACACACTGCTAATGTATGTAACTCAGTGCAGAGATTCTGGATTTCATCACCTGAACTGAAAAATAAAAAATGAAAGTCTACCTCTACCTTACTAAGATGTTGCTAGTAGCAAGATACAGTACTGATGTAATGTGTTATTTTTACAGAATTTTGCTAAACTGATATGTTAGAAGAAGACAGAGATTTCTTTTATGGATCCTTTATAAAAGTCAGAAATTAGTACTTTCCTGAATTTCTTCCCTATTTGATAAAATCCTCATTATTAATTTTTCCTCTGTTGCATGCATGTAGATTTGTGAGAGTTAGTAGCTACTAATTTACAGCACTGTTATACACCGAGGATATCATGTTATTTTCATGGTTTTTGGATAAAAGTAAATAAGCAAATATAACAACTTAATTTCTTGTGGATACTCTGGACTCTGGCAGGTCAACAAGCTGGCTACTTCCACATGATGTATCGTACTGCTAGTATTTCACTTGAAATCTTTTGAGTGTTAGAGCCTCATCAGGAAATCCTAACATCTTCAGAAATTTATTATTCAGTGTCAGCCTGGGTTTGAGCTGAAGCTCAAGAGAATTTTGAATGATATCCTAAATGCTCATAAAATTATTAAACATTTTCAAGATGGCCTGGAGTATAAAATAAAAATTATAAGAGTGTTGATACCATGAATTTAAATGAGTACGGTGTGATGTGTTGTTGATTATTTGATTTGAGGCTTATCTGAAAAGTAGGTGAAAATTATTTGATTAAAAATTGATGAAGTAATTCAACTAATGAGGAATAAAAGAGGAAGATGTGAAAGCTTGGGGATTCTTTATTAGTGGATCTAAAGTTCAATATAAGTACAATGATACCATTTATAAATGTATTTGTAACGTCCCAGGATTTAGGAATTAGTGTATTGCTGCTGTAGTAACTTGGGGATTATCAGACATGCATAATTCCCAATGATGTATTAATGCCTCCTTTATAGATAAAAATCCAGGGGTACATCTTTGTGTTTAGGAATGTGAGGCTAACTATCTAGCATTTTCAGCACCTTTGCCTTGGTTGAAATTTATGAGACTCGATTTTTATTACTAGCATAAGACATCATTTAAAAAAATTGAGTAATTTTTATTGATTCAATAAATATGATAAAGGCAAGATTCATAAAGAGTAATTTTTCAAGTTATGGCAGAGATTGAAACTTTTCTTAGGGCTTTAGATAAAAAAAGAACCATTGTAATAAAGTGGTAAGTCTTTTTGTACTAAGGATTTTCTTCCATTCAAAAATACTTGCATTGAAAAATTTGTTTTACCCCCTTTTGTTATTCAGAAAAACAAACAAACAAGATGGCATTCAAGATAATAAGCCATCAGAGTTAGTATGTTCAACATATCAGTGGCACAAAATGCTCATCAATCATATATAAAGGCGTGAAGACAGTATACACAATTTAGAGGTGGAAAATGAAATTTGGTAAGAAAATTTCATAAAATCATGAAATGGTTTTCAAAAATGATCACAGGAATTAATACTTATTATGTTCTTAGGGTAATACCTGTGTGGCAGCCATGAATATTTCCACCTCAGTCCTCTGACCCTAGACTCTGCTGAACACTAAAATGCTGAGAATGCAAGTTCTGTGGTTGACTTGCAGCCTGGATGCTGATGTTATTGAGAGACTTAAGATTCTGTATGTCGTGGAAGTGTGGTTAGAGAACTCCTCATTGGCCTTGTGGAACTGTCATAGAATTGTCTTTTACTCTGTGACTATTCCGCCCAATCATCTTTACTTTCTTCTCCTCTTTATAAGGGGGAAGCCTGCATTATGATCTAATATTCTTCCCCTCCATTGTTACTGCACAAATTTACCATAATAACAACATAATGTGTAATTAATTCTGGGTCATCATGATATCCTGAAATTATTCAGAGGTACATAGTGTTATCTCTCTCTTTTCATGTAAAAGTGTTTACATGAAAATATTTCTGCCCTCATTCCCCCTGGGAGGTATTCTTACTTTGGCCAAATTCTGGTTTGGTATTTAAAACAAACAAACAAACAAACAAACAACAACAGCAGCAGCAGCAACAACAAACAAATGGATCTTTTTATTGATTGCACAGGATTTTAATCTGTTTTTTTCTAAAATTCATATTTTAAAGTTTTTCTTAAAATATTACACATACGTCTGGTTCTCACTGCTCCAATTTTGAAGAAGACATGCTAATGATGAGCTTTTTTTCTCACTTTTGGTAGGAGGAAATTGAACATATTGTATTTGAACATGTTTTTATTTAAACCATAAGCAAGCATCTTGAAATTACAAGCATTTTGGTGCAAATATGTTTCTTTTTTCTTAGCAATTACAAGATGAAGATTTTTCCTGGACTAGAATAATATAGTGTACTTAAAAAAAAAAAACTGTGGAATTGCTTTTCCTTAATCAAGAAAATCAGAAATTAACTTAAACCCACCATATTTAGTGTATAAGTTTGCTCTCCTGTTATTTCTTCAAATGAAAAGAAACTAGGTAATTGTTGTCAGTGTTTACCTGCATTTTAAAAAGCTCCACTCACTCAGTGAAACAGAAAATCCTGTGACCTTGGCTAGGTATGCAATTATTTTGCAAATGAAGTTCTGGGGTGTGTGACTTTTTTAATGAGACAAAATTTGCATCAAGTTGTAGTCTGATTGCTGATGTGTACCACTTGAACCTGACCCTAGGGTTAAACCAGTTCCAGTTAATTTGTAAAAACAACAGATACCTGTGAAGTTAGCCTGGAGTGTATGATTTACTAATACTACACTAGATTTTAAAACTTTCCTTTGTTTATTTCTCTTAAAAAACCACTGGAAATATTTCTCGGAGGTGATATTTTCATGTTATTTAATTGATATTTATTAAATTATATTTATTAAATATGCTTAGGATAGAAAAGACAAAATAGCCTTTAGAATGGAGTTTATTTTTCTTTTTACCTTGTACAGTTAATCTCATACTACCTTTTATGAGTTGTTCTCAACTTCTCTTTGTGAGTGTTTGGGCCACCCATTTAAGTATAGCTTCTATTAAATTTGAAAACGATCATTCCTCTGAATTTCTTCCCCTTAATTATCAGATAGACCAACACTTAAGGAACATGCTGATACAAAGCCTAGCTGCTTGGTGTTGCTTTCTGATGAATTGTGTAGGTACATCCAGAAAAACATTGTCTATTCTAGTTTTTCTGTTCTTTCTCTAAATTATGTACCTTGTTTCACTTGTGTCCTTGAAAGGTTAGGAGATATGTGAAGCCCTCATTTTATAAAATACTTGTTCAGTTTTTAACTGTAATTATTTGTCATAAAGAGACATTACAGATATGAATTTTTCAAAGACAGATATTTTCAAAGTCATTTGGTCTTCTATGTGCATGTCCCAAGGAATGACCAGGGAGAAGTACTTTGGAAATAAACTTGCTCTGACAGTAGAGTCTGAGTCTAAGGAGATGGAACCACCTTAGGACAATTCAAAGTGTCATAGTGCCCGCCATTAAGCACAGTATTTGAAAGGTCTGGCAGTGGTGGATGTAAAAAACAGCAGTGACTGTGGGAGGTCTAACATTAAGTGTCAATCATAGGAGCTTCCCATCCTAGGATGGTACTGTGATGCACAATCCAGAAGTAGGTAGCAGTGAGTCATCCATCTGAAATCTGGCTAATGATTTTTTTCTTGGGTTAGAAATAAGAACTGATGCCATGAGATTAGCTCTAAAAGGTTGCAGCTGTTGTTAATTATTTGGACATAATTATTAATAATGTTCCCTGTTAATCTCAAAGGTGTCTGATTTGAAAGATAAACAGAAAGAACTGGAAAATACTTAGTGGTGAAAGTGCTTAGTCCAAGTATAAATGGCAAAACCAGGCAGGTAATAAGAATATTCCTTAGATAAAGGGAGCAATTGTGTATCAGGAGTTATTTCAGTTAGAGGCTTTGAAACAGTGCAAACTTAGTTACAGAGCTACTGAACAGCACCAGGGGTGAAAGATGTTGGAACTCTTCCTTGCAGGTCTGAATTGGTTTTCTTGGCAGTCTTCCCCAAATTGTTTGCGTCAGAAATGCAAGAGGTGCTTGATAAAATGCAGATTCTTCGGCCTTCCTCCAGACCTACAGAATGATATTCTCCTGGAGGGTGAGCAAGTTCTTACTAGTGTCAGTAATCATTGCAAATGAAACATGAGAGCATCTGGATCAGCTATTGGAAAGAAACTAGTGTCATCTAAAATTTGGAGAAGGTAGATAGGTTGCATATAATTGAACCATAAATTCGTACACTTACAGGACCTGAAGGACTTCATGAAATTAAGGACTGTTCTTTTTAGTGGAGTTATTTTGATCACGTTTGCATTACATTATAGAAATGTATTTATCATGTCCTCAGTATAGTAGTATTGGCTGTGATAGAACAATGGCAGGACTTATTGGCTTGCTGAGTCTTTTTGTATGAAGGTTTTTTTTTTTAAAGTGCTTTGGGGGAAAAATGGCATTTTGAAAAAGTAACTCCATGCTTTTTGTATTTTCTCTGAGAACATTGGAGTAGATCTGAATTTTTGAAAGTGGGTGGTAGTGTTTGGAGGCAGAACCCAAAGCCTAACACAGGCCAAGAAAATGATCTTCTACTCACCTGTATCCCCACCATATCTGGCTCTTAAATTAAAAATCTTAGTAAATTTGTTGGAATAAAAGAAATCTAATATTGTTATCATTTTGGAGATTAGACAATGAACTTTATAAACCTCGTGGAAGCTTGTTTTCTTGTCCCTAGTTCTACTTGAAATGAAATTCATAGACCAGCAGAACTGAATTAGGATAAATGCAGAATCTCAGGCCCCCATCGCAGAGGTACTTCATTAAGATCTGTGTTTTCATACAATTTTAAGCAATTTGTAGGTGCATTTACATGGAGAAGCACTATTCTTCTTGTAAGAAGTGTCAAACCTGAAGAAAAATTTGCTTTTATCAGCAAGTCTAATCTCAGTGGAAGGTGAAGTGTTAGAATGAGTCCACTATAATGTTATTTTCCAAATTTCAGTCTTGTTGGGATTCTGAAATACTTTCACGAATACTTTTTTTCTAAGCATAAAACATTTCACTGGTTAGCAGTTCAGAGAGTTCAGAGCAGTGTGGTTCCCTAACAGTAAACTAAAATTTTGTTTGTGATTTTGGGCCATTAAAGTAAAAAGAAATATACCTCTGTGTCATAAATGACTTCTCAATATAGTAAACAAAACTGTATCATTGGCCTCAAATGCTGCAAACTGATACTGTTTGAGAGTATATTCTGTACCTGTGAGCCTTTAACTCTCATTGGGAGAGTTGTTGCTTTATTTTTTTAAGGGAGGGGGGGATATACAACTCACATAGATACTAAAAGATAAAATAATTTTCTTACATCTGAAATTAGGAAAATTGTGTTGTGTCCAGCCTATAATAATGACTTTTTATTGAAAAGAAAACAAATTATTTTAAATACTATAACTTAGAAATCTAGTCAACTCCACAATTAAGTGAAAGCTTGTGGAAAAGAGATCACAAATAAACCTAAATCATAATGGAAACAAAGTAGTCAAAACACGGTGCACCATGGGACCAGGCACGATGACATTGCAGGCCAGTAGCACCAGTGCCCTGGAAGGCTGGACTAGAGGGTCACAAGTTCAAATCCAACATGGGCAAATAAACAAATTAGGGAAACTTTGTCTCACAATAAAGAAAATAAGAAATGACTATTGATGTAGCTCAGTGTGGAGGTCAAGGTGAGGCATGGACTTAATACAAATCTAGGTGTTCAATATTACATCCAGTAATTCACTTGCCCACATAGCATTTCCAAAAGAGTAATTGGACTGACGTTTCCCCCAGGTCCCCAAATGCTTGTTTTAATGGGATCCTACAGAGTAGAACATTTGGAAAATCCTACATGCTTTGTTTCTTTTTCATTGAACAAATGCTTATGGAGTAGAGCCATTTTTATTTTAGGCATTATCTATGAAAGCTAAGAGTAGCTTTGAGGTAGAAAGACCTGCTTAATTCTGCCTGATCAGTAGTTTAAAAGAAAAGGCAGCCTTTTAAATCAAATTACTATTAAAATTGGTTCCTAAATGTGTTAGAAAAGAAAAACTAGATCGCACAAGGAAACATCAAACTCCTGTTTTTTTTTTCCTGTAGCCTTTCCTCTTTCTACCATTGGGTTAGGACCCCACTCTTCATGAGTTTCCCTGTTGCTGGCTCCGGGTGCCCAGGTTGACCCCAGCCTACAGGAAGACTTATGTGCCTGTAGTTATTTTGCTTCCTGAGCAGTTCCAGAACATTTCTTTTGCTTATTTGTTCCATTGGAACCACTAAAATTAGATCTCTTATAACGGTTGCAGATTGAATCAAACCAGAATTTATCATGTTATTCGTGTAGGACATCTTTAAAAGGTGTCTTCATAACTTAATCATTTCTCTGTCACTCTATCAGAAACTGGATATTGATGATATAAATTCTAGTCCATCTTAATTTTCTCTTTCAAATTGCAAAGATTTATTTTCATTACATAACATTATATTGGAGGTGACAGAACACATTTCTCTTTCCACAGTTATTTAGAAAGTTCCAGTTTTGGTCAATTTAAGTACAGTATACTTTTCATTGGCCTATTTCAATGCCATCCTAAATGGCATTTAATATTTAATAGTAAATCCAAATAGCAAGGATCTTCTAATATTTAAAAATGTTTACTGGTCTGTAATGATTTCACTGTTGCTTTATAAATTGTTTTTACAAAGATAAATCAGAAAAAAATCCACATATGTATATAATATGTATTATTCACAGAATTTGTGTATATTAGAGAAGTATGTGTTTTCTAATGCATTCATGCATTTATGTGTTTTTTGACCCATATATTGCTTAAAGAATATATTTAGTTGTCTGTTCCAAAATTGTTATATATAAAACAAGGAGTTTGTATTGGAAAAACAATCTTATGTATTAAGCTACATGGATTTTAATGTAGTCCTTGCCTATTTTCGACTCCTTTAAATATGTAATTCTTCCATACTCATATTTTGAACATTTACATTGTAAATATAACCTTTTTACTTCATAGGTATTAATAGATACTCACAAAAATATAAACCATCTCTTTAATATTTATGTTATTTTTACTTATGAAGATATCCTTCAATATTCAAAAATCTAACTGCAAAACAAGTAAGAACAAGGTGAATTAAGACAAAATATTTTCTTTAAGATACTGTTGTTCAA
This sequence comes from Ctenodactylus gundi, assembly GCA_004027205.1. Classification (NCBI taxonomy): domain Eukaryota; kingdom Metazoa; phylum Chordata; class Mammalia; order Rodentia; family Ctenodactylidae; genus Ctenodactylus; species Ctenodactylus gundi. The sequence continues at coordinate 1,378,832 of PVKB01000033.1, forward strand.
GAATTCATTCACATATAAAATTGATAAAGTGGTCTGTTTGGGAACTTTTTACCTACTTGATTAGGAAATATGAGCCCTGAAATGAATGATGGGCCATAGAATTTTCATAGTGTCCTGTTAGAAGTTTTATTTTACCTGTCAATAGAGAATTTTGTCATGAATTGAAATGAGCACTTAAGTTACTGTATTTGAATCATGTCTAAGTAATGCGGATTCATTGGTGTATTATTTAAAGTAAATTAAGTATGAATGTTGAGAGGTAGCTTGTTCTATTCATCCATTCACTGGAGTATTATTTTTTTTTTAAAATGTATCATATGCCATGCACCAACTGAGACTGGGGCTTTTGTAGACAAGGCTTCCTGAGAACCAGTCATGGAAACAAATCATTATAATGCAATTTGATGCGAACTAAAGTACATTAACTACAGTTAGTCACTGATAAATAAGCAACAAGTGCATTTGAGCTAACAAGATCTTGATGCTCCAGGGATAAACATGATCCAATTTCTTAAATACACATGAGTTCACTCATGTGTTTACTTATTTAAACATAGTAATTGAGTACCTACTTAGTACTAAGCACAGAAAATACTGTGGGTATCTATCAGTGAGTAAAAATTCCAAGAGTTTACATGGAGCCACGGGGTTTGCAGTTTATGAGAAAGAAGAAAACCTGTTTCGTAAGTAATCATAGTGTTGAAGGATATGTAGGCATTCAGTAGGTAAAACAAGATGTAGGGGGAGGAGGATAGACTCAGGAATTTCAGATTGAGTAGAACAGTTGACATGAACTCTAAAATGTAGTAGCCAAAATCTGTATTCTTTCTTACTTCACCAGACTTTTCCCAGGAGCTAGCCTGAAATATGCATGACATTCAGTGGTCATGTTTTGATGAATAAAGAGTTCTTTATGGCCTTTTATTGAGTCTAAGTGTATATTATGCATACTTCTTAAATATTCAACACTAAAATACCTAATTAGTTAAAAAGTGTCTTTTTCCTACACATGTAACCCCAGTCCTCTCTGGGGATTGTTGTCATTTCTTTATCAAAAAAAATGTTATGTCTTAAGTTCCATTTTCATCATTGGTGTCTGATTTATTCCTATTTCTTTTAGATTCATGTGCATTTTTTTGCTTGCTAAATTCCTGAGAAGAAAGTAAAAAAAATCATCATTTGCTAGTTTACTTCGTAGCTTGCAATTTTGAAAATAAGCACTTTTTTCACCTTAACATAAAGTAACTCAGATATACATTTTTAAATGGATTTTATGTTTCTAAGTATATATTCTTTCTGCGCTAAGATAAGAAAGATCACCAATCTGTAGACCTCAGTTCCAGCAAAGGGACAAATTGAACTCTATTCATTCCCTTTCTGTGGATCACAGGAATAATGTCAGAAATATTGGAAAGAATCTGCATAAGAATAAAAAAATAGTGAAAACACTACAGCTAATAGTTATTTATATTATTAAAAAAACAGGACAGACACAGTAAATACATGATAGCGTATATTTGATTTGAAAAATTAGTGTCATGATTACTGTGCTTAAGCTTATACATGCATATTTTTTCAGACCAATTTATATTCCCCCTTCTGAAGAGACAAATTATATCTATACTTATTAGATAATTTATCTGGACAGTTCTATAGGTAGTTAAATCCTGTTTTTGTATAGATGAACTAAGACAGCTAGAGAATAAGTGGGTAGTTTTTCTAGAGTTACTATACAGGAGAATAAAGAAAGAAATTTGCATAATATTGGATTGTAGTAACATGTTGTATGTCTATTGTTGTGATTTTATTTTCTTTAAATAAATGTGTATTTGGTACTGACTGCTGGTAAGACATTATGCAAATAATAGCATCACCAATATCACATTAATCTCTGCCCTCTGGAGTTTATGGAAGAGTTGTATTTAGGTTTGATAGTTTTCTGAGAATGTTAAGCTCTAATCAGATGTATGCATAATATAATTCCATTTAATAAGATTATCTCTAGCTATCACAGATAATGACAAAATCTTAAGATTGAGTTATTTGCTTTAAAATTGATTTTTATTGTATGTGAAGGAATAAATATAGATTTCCTCTAAATTGCATTCTTATTTAAAAATAGATTTTCTTTAAGTTGCCTTCTTATTTTAGTTTTGTTAGATTAATAATCTTTGAGTGTAGTATTTTTATTTACAAGATTCTACCAACCCAGTCATGTTACCATTGAGAAATTCTGGGTTCTGCCCATGCCCAAAACATTTTATGACTATATTTAGGACAATGAAAGTGTCAGACTGAATGATAAGGGTTTACATCATTTCCAACTTAGTGTTTGTAAAAGAGATGAAAGACTAGATCATTAGCAAAAACACACAAGCGAATGCCCAAAGGATTGTGAAAAACTAGGAGTGCAAAGATTTTTGCCTTTTCTCTACTTTCTAGAGAACACAAACACACGTACACACAAGCACACACACACACCGCCACCATCTGTACTACCGAGACCATCAACTTTTGATCTTAAGTTACTTAAAAACTGAATTTGTGTTTCTTAGTGTGGAAAGAAACCAACTAGTAGGTTTGTTTCAGGTTGCTTTGATATGATAGGTTTATGTATATGCACATGTAAGTACACACACACACCATTATTAAGTGGCGTCTTAGCAAATGTTACATCTGAAATTATATGTGTGCATGCAAAATCAAAACATAAACTTACATATTGATGAAAAGTTATGGGAATATGTTTGAAACAAAATGTATTTTGAAAGGGATCCAGCTGGCTCAACGTTGCCAAGGATGTCTGTGGTCAAGGAAAGAAACACTCTTATAGACAGAGGTCCTAAAATATACAAGACACTGTGTATGTTACTTCGCCATCACTGTGACAACATTCCCAAAATAGTGGGCTGATAAAGAGAAAAGATTTATTTTGACTCAGCCAGCATGTCAGTGGTCACTCAGCCCCATCGCATTGTAGGGGAGCATAGGGTGGAGCAGAGCGGTCCCCATTAGGCTGGCAACAGCCTAAAGAGAGAAAAAAAAGAAGCCTGGGGTCCAAATATCCACTCAAGGGCATACCTCCCAGGATACAAATCCCCCCAAATAGACCCTGCCTCCTGAAGTCTCTCCCACTTCCCAGCAGTAGTTTCAGGCAGTTGCCAATCTTTCAACACATGAGGTTTAGGATGACATTTAAGATCCAGACCATGAATGTGCAATGTCAGACATTCTGTCTCCTTTATGAGATGCAAAAAAGATTGAAAGAGCTTTTGTGCTCTAGCATCTGGAATTTAATTCTTTAAAAATAAAAGCGAAGGAACCCAATTATTGAACGTATCTTTGTAATTTGCCAAATGTTTGGCCAGGAAAAGAGAAACATTTAAATTATTATGTACAATGAGCATATTTTAAGGATTCATTATAAAACATGTATGCTTGGAGACAAGGCTTCTAAAATCTTCTGTTTTAAAATGCATTATATATCAGCATGATTTGCTAGAGAGGGACAACAGTGATTTCAGTACAAATGTAGGATGATAAATTTGAGTTAACAGAGATGTGGTATGTAAATTTTTGGATGGAATATTTTTACTTTTTTGACCTGGAGGGTTTGATAGCCATATTTCTTCACCAGTATTTGTTTTATAGTGCATATACACAACATAGTTTGGATTCTGAAAGCACACTCATTTAAAGTCCATGGTCCCTGAACATCCTATCATAGGTGAAATGCGGGAAGATGCCAGCCCAGGCTTGTGAGCTTCCAGTTCTACTTTCCTAAAGGGTGCATTGCAGCTTAGTTGTTTAGCACCAGGTATACAGGCAGAATTCTTTAATTGTCATGTCTTGGTAATGAATAAAGATTGTTGACAAAAATGGATAATATTATTATGAAATAAGCAATTATGTTTGGGAAAAATATGTTTTAGATGTGTCCGTTAATGAACCCTGAAATGTGTGCCTTTTATTGACACTCCATTTTATACCTTCGTCTCTGGTCTACCTTTTCCTTAGGTTTTGGTAATATCACTTTTACTTACACCTTTTCTTAAGCAGCTTGTAATATTTCAGAAGAATGACAAGTTATGAAAACATTTTCTGCTAAAGTCTCTGACAAACTTAGCAACAAAGAAACAGCTGGTATTTTATTGCCTACAACTTCCTACGTATTTCCCTATCCAAGAATACATTTATTTATGTTTTACTTTGTTCTAATTAAATAGGAAAAACTAGAGCCAGAAATTGATGGGTGTCAGATTTAAAGAATCTCTGTTGTAATTGTCAATCAGTTAACCAATATCTGAGAGATTTAATATTTCTTGCGATGTTTCTCATTTCCCTTCATTTCAACCGTATGAGCAGAAAGGGTTTCTTTGTACCCGTCAGAGGAGTAATTCATTCACTGTAGATGTAAACCAGCCAAGTGTATCTTTATTGATATTTAAATTTGGTGCATGCAACAATATTTTTCAAATTTAAAATCTATAAATTGCTTTTTATGGAATGTCTTTGACTTAGTCTCTCACGAGTACTAGAGCTTAAGCAATAGAACAGGTTAATTGGGAGAGGGTGGAAGTCTGCTAAAATGACAAACAGGTGTCCACCCAAAAAGAATATGATCCCTAATGCAGAGAACATATGCATTACTCATTCCTTGTGTTCAATTGTGTTGGCATGACATTACTCTAAATACTGCATATATGTTATATTAAGGCTCCTGATGATTAAAATCCTGTGATAAAGATTTAGGAATTGCACATCTCTCCTAATTGCCAGAGATCATTTCTAGAAACTTTTTAAAATTGAATGGAATATTCCCAACTTCTTCACATGCAAGTAACCAATATTATGTTAAAAAAACACAAGCTATCAGTATGCTTTGCTGTTATGCTTGTATGAAGAATTCTGTCCTTGTCTCATAAAAAGAAGCAGGGTTAGTACTAAAGTTCTACATATAGGATTTTGAGAAATTAAACTTATGTATGACAATATCAGTCATATTCTGGTGCTTTATAATTCATCAAAACATACATACTTTCTATTATGTGGCAGGCACTGTTTTCTCTGATTCCAACAATGTAATGACCCAAAGAAGTAATAATGTGATAAAAAGAAAAAAAGGGTAAATACTCCTTCTTATTCAGCTGCTATAATTTTTCCTATATGTGTAAAGTTAAGTATGATGATTGAGTTCAATAATAAACCTCTGCACACCGGAAATTTCCAGAATAAAGAGTTAATGAGCTGGTGTAGGCTAAGATAACATCACCAAGGAATTGGTACTGGCCTGGATCCTTTAAGAATGTGTCAAGATAAGTTATTATTTGAAATAACAGAAAGATCACAGTAGTACAGACTGTTGTCCTAGATTGGTTTCATTTTGGGTCTTATGTGCTCAGAAGATAGCTGCCAAAAACCATTGTGGTGGCATGCTTTCTTTGTCCTGTCCTAGAGGAAGGGAGTACAAGTCTCAGTTCCTAATTTACTAAGGCATGTCATACACTTAGTGCTCAAAGTTGTTCTGAAGAGTCCTTTGAGTGGGGGAATACTTGAACATTTCAGGCTTGTGTGATGAAGGTGGAGATACTGTGTGATGGCTTGTGACTGGGATCTTTCCAGTGGTGAAATTCTTCAACAGGGAAGTCCCCTTAAAGACTCCAGCAGATCCTTCACAGTTTCATGAAATTTTAATAGCATTTTAATATGTGAATTTTTTTATATTTCTAGCAAAAAGGACCATATCTTTAACATATTTTCATGGTGGTTCATGGTTCTTAAAGAATTGATGCTCTAAAGAACATGGAATTTGGAATAATCATATTAATCTTTTGCAGTACTCTTCATGCAACCTTCGTGCTTATGACTTTTTTGGAAGAATGGTACTTCACCATGACCATCACTGCTTTTACTATGGTCTACCATCACACTTTGAAAAGGGAAGTGACTTCCACAGGGACATATGACTAATTACTGTTAAGGTTCTTAGGAATTATTGCTGGATAGTGGATAATTTTTCTTTACTGTATGCATCAGTGGAGATCACAGAAAGAGCAATAAGCATGACAAACTCATCCTAGGTTCCTAATTACCATGCTTTAAACACAAGGATAGAGCAGGGTTCTTCAAGTAGTCCTTGCTTTTAATCATAGAATGAGAAAATTAAAAATTATGTTTCATCAAAAGCACCTGGGCTCCCTGAAAATGAGAGCTCAACTGGAGAAAACACAGGTCTCAAAAGTATTAAGTTATTAAAAACATGGCACATGAATCTTTGTAACATAGTCAAAGAGGGTCTTTCAGTGATAGAATAATTAAAGTACAATGATTAAATAATTTAAGCAATTTTCTGATAAGGAATTATCCTGAAAGAGATTTTTAAATTTGCTTTCATGAGAAAAAAAATCTATGAAATTGTACTAAATTTCAAGTAGAAGAATTAGAATTGCTTTTTAAAAATGTGAGCTAATATTGTAATTTTTATATAACCAAGCCACCATTTTGTGTTTTTTTAAAGTGCTAATTTCAAGATGATATTATTTCTGTCTCTTCCTTTTCAACAAGGCAGAATGGGATTTAGCGGAAATGTTATCAAGTAGTTAGTTGTGTTTACCAAATGCGTATAAAGTGACACAGTATTCTGATGGTATGTATCCAAGTGTTTGTACTCAGTGTTCTATAATAATCAATAATGATCCACTACTCAAAATCAGATGGAGCCCCGATTTCTCAAATGTGTGAGCAATCATTTTTCTTAGTGATTGAGGTCCTCATAGAATTCCAGTGCTCTGATTACTCCCTCAGTAAGGTAAGCATATTAATTTGAAAAGCTGCATGTGCCCTGGCCAGGATCATGGCAGTGAAGTAATTGCAAGAGAACCTTTTACAACAGATGTATTTTGATCTAAGATACCCTTCCCTGCTAGTTACCTGGTGTGCCATGAACTTTATGAGTTTTAAAATATGTGAGTATTACTATGTCTGGTGAAATAATAAAATATTAGATATTTTAGAAAGTGTTTATTAATATAAAGATATGCTTTTAAAATGTTGGCTTTTACTATCATATATATAAACATTTTATTTTCACAATATTATGTCCATTCAATATCAGTCATTCCATTATGAAAATTTCTTAGTTGAAGAGAGTATTTCTTTAAAACTCTCAAAAGTTTTGCCAATTAAATTTATAGTAATCTTATACTTATTTTCTATTTTCATAATACTTTCCTTTTAAGAATTCTTTTTTTGAGAGTGGATCTCAGTAGTTCTTTTAAGAATTTGTCATTGTTTCTGGGAATTTAAAAATACAAGGATTCTAATGCTATGAAAGAATAAATGAAATCTCAAATATTCTCTTTAAAGATCCATAAAATTTGTATTACATAAGTGCATTATTTTTGTGCAGTTAATTTGCAGTATTCAACAAAACTTAAAAATATAACTCATACCTATTTCAGGCAGTTTATTTTAGCATTTTACCTGTCTGAAATATTGGTCTACATACTTACGTGACTTCTTGAAAAAATTTTCATTGTGTAAGGAGGTCTAGATTTTAATACAATTACACTAACACATCACTAGATGATAGAAATTATGATAGATGCTTCTCTTATTCTAGGGTGATCTTCACTGTAACATTGTATAAGAGATGGTATTGTTCTTGTTATGTAGACAAGGAAAAGGAAAGTTAGATGGGTAAATTATTTGCCTCGTGTCATATGTCTAGAGCCCAAAGTAATTATGCCATGGCTTTAACCAGGTTGGGCTTCTGTTCCTGCCTCATCATAAAAGTGTGACTATATTTTAAGGCTAAGTTTCAGCATATTTTACATGTCTATATAAAGAGTCCAGTTTTACAGACTTGAATTTTTTAAAATCGGAACTTTTAAGGGTCGAGAATGACCATAAATCTTACATGAAATCTGTGACATTTAGTTACTTGTATCCATAATCACATTATTTCCTATTAGTTCCATTGTTTCTCCTTAAACTGTCCACCACAAAAAGGCAAAACTTCATCTTTATGGGTATTTTTATGGTGGGCACAAAGTCAATTGGCTCTATTAGTAATGATGAACACACTGTTTCGTTGGTTTTCAATGACTGAAACCACCAAGGCACCTACTTCGTTGTACATAATTCTAAGGGTATTCCTAATGCCTTCTTATGCTTGAAAGATTCTGAAATTTAAGGTCAGCTACTAACAAAGACACAATTTTTGTTGTTGCTTTATTTTTAATTCTGTGCTGTAAGCATCTTGGCACTTTAAATTTTGTCAGATTCTGGTTAAGTCTTTTCATCTTCAAGTTTGATAGGCATTTGCTTCACTTTCTTAGGTTGATAAAACTCCAGTCCTTCAGTCTACTGATAACCTAGTTGCTCTTGCGTAACCTTAGACATATCACAGACTTAATATATCACAATCATGTAATGATAACTTAAACATAATAACATAGCATGTGCTAATATACTTATAAAACAGTATAGGTCTATAGTGTGATTCTACAGTGTTATTCTATCTCATTAAAAGTATATGTATGAGTGAGTTTTTAAAACTTTCATTTCTGGTAACAGGTAATTCCTGCTCCTCACCTCCAATCCCATGTTCATGTAACTACATTGAATTATTCAGGTTTTGTTATTAAGTCTTTGGGAGCAAGTAAAAATATATTGGCTTGCACTTTGCAATGTTTAAGACACTTTATTATAATCGTTTCACTTGGTTCTCACAACAGAACAAGGAGTTTCTGGGGGCACTGCCATTCTGCACCAGTGACAAAGAGGAAACTGGCTTGGAGAAAGGGGTGAATCTTAATAGACTGGAGAGAAAAAATGAGGCTCATGCCTGCTGGCTTTCCCTGTGGTGAGCCCCTGTTTTCGATGGCTTTTCCCTCTGTGTTTCTGGGTTTCAGTGCTGGGACTCCTTGCACCTCCAGAGTTTTCTGTATTCTCACTCCCACCTTCAGAGAACTGTAGCCTTTTTGGTGTCCCTAATTAGTGGGACTCAGATTATGAAAGGCATTAAGTTCATAAGAGCTTGATTCCTTTTTTCCTGATGAGTTTTCCCTTTTCCTACAGTCCTTGAAGTGAGAAATTTCTACAGTTAAAAGTTCTTTTACTTTTCCCTGGTCTACAGAGTGAGATACCGGAGGAGTGTAGTATATCTTCTTCAAACGCCATTTCTTACTTGTTGAAAATTACATTGAACTTGAAACTGTGTTTCATTTTCTTGAGTATTTAGAATTTGGTTAACTAATTTCTGAAAGAGAGAAGGAAAGAATGACAAAGAAAAAGGAAAGACAGGGAAGAAAGAAGGAAGGGAGAAAGGTAGGAAGTCTCCCTTATACATTTACACCATCAGAGGATGTCAGCCTCTTCTCTTTGCGTATGCGTGGAATCCTGATCCTTGGCTTTCACTCCCTTCACCTCCCTCCCTTCTGAATACTTAGGTTTGCTTACTTGCCCCTTGAAGCTGCAGAAAAAAACTTGTTTGGGGTCTGGATGGATACGAATCCCACTCCACTTGCCCAAATGGTACATTCAGATCTTGAAATGGTGAAAATGTTTTATGTTATTAGCTCTGGGAACTGAATTTGTCCTGGCACTGTAGTTTATGCATACTTTTTAGAGAATGTGTGTGTATTAGTGTGGATTGAAAAGGGCTGGTGACGTTTGTGTAAAGAGAAGAATTGAAACTTACTACTTACTGACTTGAATATGCGCCTTAAGGACACAGGAGACATAGAACTTGAGCTCTAGATTGTTGGTTGCGTATGAGCTGCAATCTTGCCACCATATACTGATAATGTGGGATAAAATATACTTGTATACTACAAATGTAAAAATGCAGTTTCCTATAATAACTAATATTTCATACGTAGTACCTTCACTATTTGGCTTTGTTCTGCTAAGTTATAGCTAGATTTAGTTTTTCTGTAGATTTAAATAGTTAGGCTTAGTGTATAGAAGTATTACTAAGAAATGTTACCTCTTAAGCTAACCGGGAAATTTTGAGACTCCTGTCTCACTTGTTTTAAAACAAATGCATTTATGATAGGCAAAAGTAATACTATAGAAAAATCCTAATATTTATTTACTTTTTTTTTAGAAAAAGACCAAAATAGTCGAGACCAAAATAGGATGTCCTGACAGATCCGAGGATGTTTAAAATGCTGACTTCAGAATAGTGAGAAGGTTCTTAGTTCATGAACTAAACATTTGCTTTAAGTTTAAGATATGTGAAAAATGAATTAGGCTTATATTGTTTGGCTAAGGAAAAGGAAATCATGCACAGATTATTACAAATTGACCCATTTGTATCTTAAAAGATAAAGACATATTTAGCAATTAGATGTGTCTCAGAGAATGAGCTGCCCATGCTGGGTGCAATGGTGCAAGTCTGTGATCCCAGCGCCTCTGGAGGCTAAGGTAGGAGCATGGAAATACCTAGGCCAGCCTGGGAACCAAGCAAGGTTCTGTTGCAAGACAAATTTTTATTTTCTATTTTATTTTATCTTACTTTTATTGGTTGCTTGATTGATTGCTGGAGTTGGGCTCTTGCTTCTTATCCTGGGCTACTTCTAAACTTACTATGCAGCCCAGGCTAGCTTTGAGATCGCAGCAATCCTCTGCCTCAGTCTCTCCAGTGTTTCAGTTATCAAGACAGGTTTATAAAAAGAATTGGGAACGTTGGTCAGTAGTAGAGGTAGAACACTGGTGCTTGCCACGCATGTGCTCAATCCCGAGCAGGAAAACCAACAACAACAACAACACAATAAAATGCCCAAGTGAAAATTAATAACATTGAAAGTTTTGAGGTCACATTTGATATAGGCCACAGTTGCTAACTAAAGGGAAAATCATAGAATGTAGATCATTAGTGTAGAATGTCTGCAACCTGTCTTCTGTGACCCTGAAGCATAAGGGAGGGGGTGGTGGTCTCTCTGGCTCTCATTAACTGTGGCCAGACACCATTGACCATCGAAGTACCATTGGTTCACCTCAAGTGTCTCTCCTTTCTGTGCTGTTGTGGGTAGGAAGGCCAAGAGTTTTAGCTGGAAGCAAGACTTACATGACAAAAAAATAAGTCTCTTAAGCAAAACCTTGGGAAACTCAATTCTGTTCAGTGGATTTACTTATGTTAATTTAATAGCCCTGTACTTGGGTTTTAGGCAACACTCTTCAACTCTAGTCAAGTGAGTCAGATTCAGTTTTCCCACAAAACAGAAAACAACTGTTGTCTTGTCTCCAGCTGCCAAATTGTTCTAGGTAAAATCAAATTTACAACAAAAAGATTAACTTGTTACATTTCCTTTTTGTTCCTTGTGAGTTTTTTTTTTTTTTTTGATTTTTCTCTCTTTCTAGAGACTAACCCAATTTATTTCTAACAGCATTTATTTTGAGAAAAAGAAATATCCAATTCAAAACAATCCCTTTGAGGAAGAAAGAAATAAAATGCCCAAGACAATAGACTGGGAAGAATTTCTTTTCTCATTAGGTTATTTTGTGGTCCTAATTTTGCAAAACAAGTAAATGAAAGAAAGGCCTGATTAGAATAGTAATTAAATCAGAGAAGTGTAAATACCCCAGTTTAAAAGATGGACTTACACTTATGCTGGTAGACAATTGATACTAAACTCTTGATCATCAAGACTTTTTAGCCTGTAGATCTTAATAAGAAGGTTGCTTCTTCCTTCTAACCTCTGTGACCCTGGGAAATTTATATTATAATCCTGTGCCTCAACTAGTTTGTAAACTAGGGATAATGAAAGCACTTATTTTATAAGATAGTAAGAATGAAACACTTGATCTAGGACTAGTTAGATCAAGTATGAGTATTCAGCAAAAGTTTTTATTATTTTAATGAACTTGAGCATGATACATGTTGGCTTAATTTCTTTTTTTTGACAATTTCCAAAGAGTCTATTTTTGAAGACAAGTGATGGGTAATATTTCCAAGGAATACTGTGGTTTTTATTTGCTAAAATCTTTCATCATATTTTTAATTCAGATTTTTTTTCTTTATTACACAAGGCATAGGGAAAGACTAAACTAACACAAATAAAAATGACATGAAAAGCTTGATTGTCTTTTACATATTTTGATTACTTTTCACTGGACGCTGAAAAGACAGAAGACTGGATGTGGGTGCCAACATAGGTTTCCATAAATAGTAGATACTATTTAATGTATAATAAATAAGTAGGCCTTTAGGTTAGCGGAAGAATTCTGAAAAGCAATACATACTGAACAATATAAGCTTTTTTCAATTGATGATTCAGTCATAATTTCAGTTAAAATTGTAAACATTTTTTTTCAATTGAATTAGTAGTGGTCTGAAGAAATGTAATCAACCAAATAGGAGAAGTGCACTTACCAGAAGTAAGAGTCTTTAGCCTTTTTTCTTTCTGTTTTTTGTTTTTCAGACAGGGTCTTGCTCTGTAGCCCAGGCTGGTGCTGATGGTCCTGAACTCAATGTGGAACCCAAGCTGGCCTTGGACTGAAGGCAATCCTTCTGCCTCACCTCCCCTGAGTACTGGGATTATAGGTGTGCATCACCACAACCAATTTATGTGGTGCTGCCGAATTAAACTCGGGTACTTAGCACTTGACATAGCTTAACCTCTGAGCCCTTCCTCCAGCCCTAACTTTTTTTTTTAACGTCAAGAAACAGGGGCTTGTGATCCCAACAATGTGGGAGGTTGAGGTAGGGGAATCTTCAGTTTGAGCCCAGCCTGGGCAGTGTAGTGACTTAGAAAGACCCTGTTTCAAAATCAAACATAAAGGAAGGCTGGGAATGTAGCTCAGTGTGAAGGGGCAGGGCTCTTCCACAGTGTTAGTGTGCGTGGAGCTGGTACACATGCCTATGGCCTCTTTATTTCTGCTCTCTTTCCCCCTCACTGCCTCTCCCCCCATCCTGTATCTCTGCAGCATCTATCTCCCTGTTACCTCCGCTTGCTCTTATCTGGCTTTTTTACTTATACTATGAGTTTCACATATTTGAGAAACCCTACAATATCTCAGCTTCTGCATAGGATTCATTTCTCTAGGCAGTTTCTCGAGGTATATTCCTTCTTCTACAAATGACTCAAATTTATCTTTATGGTGGAGTAATATTCCATGGTATGTATGTATGCATGAATGCATATGTATTTATATTATATATGTACACAAACACACACACACACACACACACATATATATATGTCACATTTTCTTAATCTTTTCATCTGTTGGTGGAAATACTGGCAACCTTCCAGATTTAGCTATTGGTATTATGACTTGTGCTGTTATAAACATGAGTATTCGTGTTTCACTGATGTATGATATCTTTGCTTCTTTTGGATGAATTGGTATGGAAAATTTTTCTCGGACACTCACCAATTTTATTTTTTAATGAAAAATATGTTCCAGAATTTTTGAAATATTCAATAAATATAACAATTGTAGAAGATATAAAAAGTTTAGATTTTAATGTTGTCATCTTTAGTTTAGTTTAGATTGGTCAAAATTACCCCTACCACTTTCAGATGAATTTGTTACATAGGATAATAGTAAAATGATATATATTCATATAACTACAGTAAGCCAGTGATTGTGATATAATTGCAATATCAATCCAATGTGCTCACTTAAGGAATATATTTGGGTGATTTGTGGTAGGTAGGCATAGTTGTGTAACTGTCGGAAGCGAATGTTCTTAACCACGGAAAGGTCTTTTCATTTAGGGGAAGTTTCTTGCTTAACTCCTCTCAGGTGACCTTCCAAACAAACAACTGCACTCAGCACTTTATTGACAAACCACTTTTATCAGAATGCCAGGGGATATCTGGGATGCAATTCAGTGAAATAGTGATTGGAGACTTAGGCTAGACCTTTGGAGATTTCAAAGTAAAATCACCTGAAAGCTTATATAGTGTGAATGAGAGTTACCATGCACGTGCGCCCCTGCTTGGCTGAAGAAGATGGGTAATGGAAAAGAGGTGCAACCTCAGACCCACCTGTTGTAAGGGCAGAGCCATCAGATTTAATTAAGGACGACTCTGGGGGTTAGATGCTCTCATGCTAGGTTGTCAAGAGCTTCCTGCCTCCCCAATAGGAAATACACATTTTAGAGCAACCAGGAGAAAATTCTTTTATTATTATGTATTTATTTTATGTATAGATGCATATTTATTCATATATACCGGCATTCCAAATAAGGGGATTCTTGAAGTATATGTGTATGCCTGTGTTTGCATGTGACTCAGTGTGCATTGTCTTAACCTAGAGAACAGAAAAGAATCATCAGAAAAGTTACTCTTTGTGACAGTGGCTCATAAAATATAATTTGAGGTGTGCAGTAATAAACATAGTCTGTGAAGTGTTAATTTTTTCAAGGGATAATTATGTTTTTTAAACTTCTGGGTTTATTTTTTGCATTTCTGACCATTCGTATACATCCTTGCAACTTTCTTTCAGCTTTTTTTTCAGGTAGGAATTAACATTGAACTTCTTGCTCTTCATCTAATTAATACTTGGAGATGAGTGTATAAAAAGATGAACATCTTACCATGCTCATACATTGCTAGTTATTGGACTCCAAATTTATAGTTACCTCCATATTGGAATATACATGAATCTTCTGTGAGTTCAGTTATGGCCTTTAAAAAATAATTAGCTCTTTTTTGTGACAAGAAGTTTGTTGTATTTTTTCAACATCCTTCCTTCCTTTGGCATTAAAGTTCACAACGGTAAATATATGTTCTACCAAAAAGGCTGAAACTTGACCACTCTGTGTAAACTGACAACGCCTGAAATTTTCGAAAATCACAAGAAATGTGTTCTATTTGGACAAGTAAGGATATTTGCAGAACTCTGGAAAAGTTGTACGGACTATATAATAGAGAGTATCAGATTCTTCAGAGTTCTTACATGGTATTTTTATTTTGCACACATGTAGTCAGTGCCAAAACAGTTCTTTGTGGCTATGTAGTTGCTTTATAATTATTTTAATACATTTAGAAGAAGACATTATATGCGTGATTTGAGTTTCTGTGTTCACTTATTTTTCATGTGTGGGCCTGCCTACATCTTACCTGGGCATCCCCTTACAGGCTACTTTTGTGGTCCTAATTTTGAGCTGCTGCAGACCTCCTGAGGCTGTTCTAGTTAAGAGAAAATAAATCTACTACCTAGATATGCAAATGATGTATAAGTTGCTCACTCCCAGTTGTTTTATTCCAAGATATTTGGACATGTTGAGAAAATTAAAGGGAATTATAATAGTAGCAGGTTCCTTTTTATTTTTGCAGTCTTGTATGCTACAACAGCAAAGTGGGATAAATGTTAAAAGAAATGAAACACTTTATTTAAGTACTAGGCATTTCTGCAATCCTACCTGTAATAAAAATATTTTAGTTTGGTGTGTATCATATAATCTGCAGTACATACTGTGCTTAGTGTTATTGGTTTTCATGACTTAAGTAATCTCAAAGCACATAAAAGTACCTTGGGCTGTGGCCAGACATTTATTTTTGTTTAAGTAAATTAGCTTATATTCTCCCAGAAATATGAGATTGTTAATTAATTCAGTCTCATTCCTTTATATAACTAGGATTTAAACTTTCTGTCCCTACATCTGTTAACAATGAAAAATAATGAAAAAAATCATGTCAATGAAAATTTACCATGACTTACCAGTGAGAAGTAGTGGAAGGGAAAGCCTCAGTCTAGGCTAAAAGACGTGGAAGGAGATCACAAAGAGTTGGCTTTGAGATTTTTTCCATTACTAATTGATACATTCCTGTAATTCCTCTTTCAGTGACTAAGTAGTAAGTGAACTCTTGGGCTAATTGCTTGTTTATGCTTAATAACTTTTAGTAATTTAAAAATGTGAACTCTGATTGTCACATATAGTTGTAATATTCTCCTTCTTTTTTTATTTCCCCATTTTATTGAAAAGTATAAATGCAAAATGTGTGAGGTTTACAGTGATCTTGAGCATTTTGTGCACATGCATATCTTGTCAAGGTTACAAGATCTTTCCCTGTCTCCTTTTCTCTGTTATATGTTGTTTTTAATTCTTTGGGGAATATTCCCAGAAGAGGTATCACTGGATCAAAGGAGATACTTTTTTCCACTCTTTTCAGAGACTTCTACACTGCTTTCCATAGTGGTTGAACTAGTTCACATTCCCACCAGCAGTGCAGGAGGGTTCCTTTCTCCCCACAGCCTCCAGCACTGATTGCTGTTTGAGTTCTTGATATAGGCCAATATCTCTGGAGTTAGATGATACTTAGCGATGTTTTGCTTTGCATTTCTCTAATGGCTAAGGATGTTGAACATCTTTCCATATATTTATTGGCCATTTGAACCTCTTCATCAGTGAACTGCCTTTTCATTTCTTTTGCCTATTTTTCAATGAGGTCATTGATTTTGGGGGCTTACATTTCTTCAATTCAGTATATATTTTGGTTATGAGCCTCCTATTGGAGGTGTTGGTCCTGAATATTTTTTCCCTTTCTATTGGTTCTCATTTTACAAAGTTGGTTATTTCCTTTGCTGTGAAGAAACTTATTAATTTAACATGATCCCATTTATTGGTAATAGGAAAAATTTCTTTTGCTTTTGATGTCTTACGAAGTATTCTCCATTTTTCTTTGTACACATGTAGAATTGAAAATTTGTTGAGACTTCATACCTTGTCAAATGAACTGAATGGCTTGATTTTCTTTAATGATTTTTTTCTTCTTTCTTTCCTTACCACAAACTTTAATCTGAACTTCTTTGAATCTATTTGGGATGCTGTAATTCCTTAAAGTAAGTTTTTTGAGCCAGTTGTCTTTGGAAATATAGCCAGAAAAAATGTGCTGAAAAAATAGCTCATACAAACATCAACCAATTTGAGAAAGGCATACAGCAAAACTGCTTATACTCATATGAATTAATTAATATTTTTAATTTAATGCTTTGCAGAATACTTTTGGTCAATTGACCTCAGTTAATTTTAAAAATAATATAATAACATATTTTTCAGCTCTGTTCTAGTGAACTCAGTATTTTAGGAAAGGGTTAAATCCAACCAATTATATTTCTGAAAGTGTGAGTTTGGGGATGGGTGGAGAAGATCTACTGTTTGTGTCTGTTCAACTAGCTATCTAGCAATTCAAGTTCTGTGTAGTTTACATTAGGGTAAGAAAGTGTCACAAAAACTCATTTATATTAAAAATGACTCAAAACTTTGAAATTTGATCCTGCTTCATACCTTGCTGATCTGGAGTAGAAGAAAGAGTTGGTGAAAGTGGCAGCGACTCTAAATTGATACATGTTGCTTACGGTTAATGAGAATAAAGAAGGTCTAAAAATGATTAAACTAAGATATGTAGAAAATTGCCTAAATGAAAATAAACTAACTTGTGATTTGTAGAAATGGTAGTGAAAAGTGCCACTTAAGAGATTTTATAGCATTTTTAAATTGACACTGTGGATCCATAGATCAGTTAGAAGTGCACAATTGTTAATTATGTTCTGATTTATTATTTTGGAATGAGGCATTGTATCAAAAATATATTTATGGTAGCAATAAACTGAAAGAGTCAATAGCAAAACAGTCAGATTACAGGATATCTATGTATATAAATGAAAATTTGCTTATTCTGAGGTTAAATATATAACCAAAATACAGAGAAAAAATACTTGTCACAAAATATATTCACATATGAAGAACACATTGCTTTCTAAAAAGTTAGTCTAAAAAGCTCTAATTTGGTATCTTTGATTTGAAACATTTGCTACCGAAATGTTTTTGTATTGTTGTGGCGTTGAATGCTTGCCAGCTCTTTCTGTGTTCTTATTTATTTCAGTAATAACTTTTAAGCATAATAGTTTTTGTAAATAAAATAGTGTAATATATGAAATTGATAAAACTAATAATTTCCAATGAGCTATATCTTAAATATATTTCCATTGATTTTAAACTGTTTTCATAGTCTATCATATGTTTCATATAAAGAGACTTGTCAAAATATTTCTACAGTTCCTCACTAAACATTAAGAATTGAAGAAAGTTATTGACCAGTGTCTTAATGAAATATTTTATGATTATAAGACACTTAATATTTAGTGAATAATAAATTTCATAAGTTCATTGATGGATCTTTTGAAGTTTTGTGGTGGAATTAATTTAATGTTTTCCTTATGAACTTCATGTTGTTTAATTTCTCCTTTTGCTTTCTATTGTGATACATTTTAGTTAACTTCAGAGTGGACTGAACATTTGAAATAAGCAGTGTGTTGAATTTATTTGTTGAACATTTCTCTATCTGTGAAATTGTCATAGGGGTCTTGGTTTCTTCTTGGGTATTTGGAATACCTGGTGATTCCTTAGAAACTCAGCCAAGATATTATTTTTAAAATAAGGCAGAAGTTAGAGGGTGAAGAAGAAGAAAAGAGACTGGAAAAGTAAAACAGTAGGAGGAGAAAGATATTGAAGTTTTCTTCTCAATTAACAATTAACACAATTAACTCTCTCTCTCTCTCTCTCTCTCTCTCTTCCCAATCTTAATTACCTCAACAGAAGGGCCATTCTTTTTCTCTGTATATAACTGGGTTTTACTTTACTTTTTACATAACAAATATAGTACTTACATACCTAAATATTTATTTAAAATATTTTGCTTTAAAAAATTTAAAATATAACCAAATATTATTTAGAAAATGTATGGACCAACAATAAGATCAGTGACACTTATGAAAAAAATACTGTGTGTATATTTAAAGAATTTAAGAGAAAATAAGCATTCCTGGTTTTCATGGAGTTTGCAATCTTTTTGAAAGATGTTAGTTAATTTCAGGGAAGAATAATTCCATAGTTTCTAACTCATTTCACCACTTAGAATATTTCCACCAGCTTACTTATGAGAGCTATTCAAGCAGGTGAAGTGTTGCTTTACTTGCAGCACCTCTGTTGAGATGGTTGGTAGTTAGCAACCTCTCAGGATCTTCTTCTGATTGGCTTGCTTTGGGGTCTGGTGTAGATCCTTGGAGTGGAGCTAGTTTTGCTTGCTCGCCCCTGTGTCCCACCTGCATCACACTGGGAAGTGGCAGACTCCAAGGGACACCTAGGGATTGACCCCTTGCCTGCTCTGGCAGGATCTTCAGTTACTTTACTGTATGGCTAGCTGGGTGGATTTCACTGAAGGTAAAATCTAATGATATGGATGCGAAAGTGTTAATCGGTTTTCAGAAAGGGATTGAGAATCTTAAAACCATGATCTTGACAGTTGCCCGGGCATGCTCTGCCATTTCATATTTATTCTGTGGGAGGAAAATTCGTGGTGTTTCTCTTTGCTCTCATGCACTTCTTTCGTGCATGGTTTAGGAAGAGGATGTGGTCTTTTCTCCATTTGTCACATTTTACTGAGCGATACGTCCCTTTGGGAGATTCTTCACCTTTTTTGGTCAACAATAGAGCCTTTTTGTTTCAAAAATTGTTATGAACACATTCTACAGAAACCATTTGTGTTTTTTCAAGAGAATTAGGACTAGAGAATCAATAGATGTATGTGGTTTGGATGCATTTAATTAGACACAAGAAAGCAAGCAACCCATTCTTTGTAACTGTGCTCACTGCTTACAACTTGGCTGGCTGTAGCTTTTCTTAAATAATTGTGTAACGAGTATCATAACATTTATATGAAGGACAGAAATGTCACCACTTTGGAAGAGGAAACTCTGAAAATGGTGATTTAAAAATTAATTGCGAGGGGCTGGAGGAATGGCTCAGTGGTTAAAATGCTTGCCTGGCAAGCACTAAGGCAAGTGCTGAGTACCAGAGTTCAGTTCCTCAGCACCACATGAACCAGACATGTTGGCAGAGGCCTGTAATCCCAGCAATCGGGAGGCTGAGACAGAAGGATTGCTCTGAGTCCAAGGCCAGCCTTAGTTCCATAGTGAGACCAGCCTGGGCTACAGTGCGAGACCCCATCTCAAAAAAAAAAAAAAAAAAAGAAATAAAATGGAAGAATATACTGTGAACATTTATGTTTAAAGAAACTAATCAGTCCTCTTTGCCTTTATAAGTTGGTAGTAAATATGATCATTACTAAACATCATTAGTCATTAGGATATATAGTTGGAATAGTTAGTCATAGAGAGCCTGCTATTCTCTATTTCTGTGTGATAACTTATTTTAATTCATTAGGTACATTAGACCAAGGCGTGCTGGTGCATGTCTGTAATCCCAGCACTTGGAAGGCTAAACAGGGGTAGTGCCATGATTGTAAGGCCAACCTGGACGATGAAATGAGTTCAGGGCCAGACTGAACTACAAAATGAGACCCTGTCTCACAATAAAATGAAATAAATGAAACAAAATGAAAGTCAAAAGATAGGTGTATTAACACTTGGTACTATCAACCTCATTCTTAGTTTTTGTTGTTTTTATATCATTCTATATTTTCTGTGTGTTTCCATGAACTTTATTTTCTTTCCACTTTTACTGTAACTCATTCACTACCTTTTCTGTTTCTTAATTCATCTATTCATTATTCAGCAGTATTTATAAACGATTTTTTCTCTTGTCTCTGACTAGTTCTAAAAATTTGATGACCCAATCTCTAACCTAACTCATTAGTTTTAAAATTTTATTTTGCAAGTGTTAATTAGGCTTCTCCTATTTATCAGGTGTTCTAGGTAGACAGTGGAGACAGGTGAACAAAATCTGGCCTTCAGTGAGGAAGCGGAAAGTCTCTGCATTGAGCTAATATATTAGCCATGAGCCATATGCAATTATTAAACACTTAAAATGTCATTATTGGTCAAAAATCAAATGTGCTTTAAGCATAAAATACACACCCAGGCTCAAAAATTAGTACATAGAGAGTATTGTAAAATATCTCGTAGATGATTTTGTTAGGACTGCATATTATGTTTTATTCTGGATACATCATATTAAATGAAATATACCATTTAAATGCCAATGTTTCTTCTAATTAGGTTTAAAGTGTGCCTAGGTGAATGCCTCATGCTACATATCTGGCTTGTTTTCTACTTTTACTGGACCAAGCTGCTATATAATCGAAGTAGTTAATAAATGTCCAAAATTTCATGGTAAAAGTGAATGATTTGATTTCTCTTTTATAAAAAGAAAGTCTCTTCACTTACTTTTCTATTTCTATGTAATTTTGGCTATATACTTTTGGTCATTATTTTTTTTTTTTGATGGAGATACTTAAAGACAGAAACAAAAGATAATTTGTTAAAGGTTACTTACACAGTTCATACTACAAAAAGCAAATACGTTGAAATCTTCTGGCTTTCAAACATATGCCTATGTATAATAAGCCAGAAGGCATAATACATATTGGCCATAGGAAAAATTAAAACAAATATTCACTAAAGATTTTAGACAAATAACATGGCTTAATTAGGTTAGCATTTGGCCTTGTATTCCCCAAACTCTTCCCTAAAGGCAGGCTGCCTATTGCTGATGACTGTGTCTCTACTGGTGGCACTTTAAGCTGACATAAATAAGATGTTCCCAACAATGGGTTGTAATTAACAACACTCCATGTGGTGATATTGAATGAATTAAGATGCAAATTCAAAGATACTAAGAGAATGTCAGTGTTAATAATTGCGACTGTAACAGAGAGAGTGAATTTTAATTTTGGATTTCACAAAATAATTAAAAATATGGTAGTCTAGTATGAAACTAAGACAGTAGGCTGAGTTTTAAAAGTAAAATACAGAAAGTAGTCTGCTGACCCAGAAAAATGTGTGTATTTCTGGGGACTCTTACATAATATGCTACTATTCAGAACAGTAGATCCTTCCAGTTCTCTTGAAATGATAAGCTCTATCCCTAAAGACATCACCCTGCCAGTTTTTAATCAGTTTTAGTAGCTCGGGTTGCCTTTTTTTTTTTTTTTTTTTTTATGGGTGGTGAAATTTTCTGAGAGTGTGCTAAACTAGTTTTGTGCTTGTTGCTTTTTGCCATTAGTAACAACAATCAGAATTGTACCTTAAAATACAAAGATCTACGAATCTTAGAAATGTGTTCCCATAGTTTGTAGTGGCATTGAAAATTAGAAAATTGCAATACAGCCACTTAAGAAAGTAAGTTGCAAATGTGGTAACTTGAGAAGATTTTGCTACTTCGTTGTTGAATTCCTTGAAAATCTTAAGACTTTTTTTTTTTTTTTGAGACAGAATCTCATTGTGTAGTCTGGGCTGGTTCTCAGTCTGCTGAGGAACCCCGATGGCCTAGAACGCAAGGTACTGAATGCTGAACGCCTCTGGCCTCACTCTCCCAGGTGGTGGGCTTACAGTCCTGTACCACCACGCTCAGCTTATGTGGAGTTGGGGAATCAAACCTAGGGCCTCACACTTGCTGGGCATGCTCTCTAACCACCGAGATATGCCCTCAGGACAAAACTAAAAGTGTGCCCATTTGCTTCCTGTCTGAGGGCATACTAACATCCACTGAGCACCTGCTATGATGCAATCACCATCCTGTTATGTTCACAGACATCTTACAACCTTTGTCTCAGAAGTTCATTATCATTGTCTGTATTTTAAAGGTGAAATAAAGAACTAAAATTGCAATGGCCCTATGTTCCTAACCAAATATTTATTTAAATATTTCAAAGTAAGAATTCAATAAAAAGTTTATTGAATACATGTGATAACCAGTGTATATTATAAAGTTCTTAAGAATCATATCATCTATATGCATGTAATTTTGATTTACTGAAATCAGAGTAGATTAAAAATAGTTTGGCTTTTACATTGGATCATATAGACAGTGTAGTTCTCAATTAGATGATTTTAAGTTAGTCTTCTCAGAAGCCATTGTCGTGTTTCCTTTTCCTCTATAAACCTGATCCTTTTTCTGAATTGAAATTTGCACTGCTGGTGAGGTGAGTTTCCCTTCGCAATTCATGCTCTGCGATGGTAATTTTTAATTTGGAAGATCAGTTACCCCTCATCAGTTAATGAACTGCATTTTGTTTGGAAACAGGATTTTGCATTTAGCTGTCCTGCAATTTTATACACTTTAAGTTACAAAGTACTTCCTAGACGTGATTACTTATTTTTCTTCTGTTGTTATTTATTCTCTTACTGGGTTGAAACTCAAATCCTACAAATGGATTTCCCTTGGTTAACTTTTCTGATATTTTGCCTATATGCCAGCAAGTTTTCACTTTCGGTTGTTGATGGAAGAAGGGTGATTGGGGAGATGATGCTCTAGCATCATCAGTAGCAGAGCCCTTGCCTAGCAACCTGGATTCAGAATGCCCACCCCCCTCCTCCATGCACACCTTAATTCCTCAAAAAAAAATGGCAAATACAACCTGATCCTGTAGTTTGGCCACAAAATAGAAGTATACTTTTGTTAAATATTGCTTCAACACATTTAATCAACGTTTCTCAAAAAAATACATTTATAGGCCCATTTCCTTACCTAATGCCAGTATGGAGAGTTCATGAGATTTAGGTATTCATATTGATTTCTACTCATCATTGCAAAGTTTATTTCTCTTTAATTGAAAGGAAAAAGTGAAAGTTATTTTAGCAGTATGTATCGATCATCTTTTGATCCTTTAAGTAGGAGGATTCTAGAGGTCAAAATATATAACTTGAAATACCTTTTGGTCCTTTAGTGGTTCTTTAGAACCTTTAATAGAAATATCACTTGGCGAATGAATGTAGGTAGAGGTGATTCTTTGACAGAGAAAATGCCAACTCTGAATGTGTGAACAATACTGCTTCCTTAAACTATTCACTTATAACTAGATATAGAGGATTCTTGCTCTTCTCTGCAGTGAATGAACGAGACAAAGAAATATTTTCTGTATACTTTAAAAAGTATTGCATTGTTTCTGAAAATTATCTTGTGTATGTACTGTAAATTGATCAGTGACATTCAGAAAGAAGAATTCAACATGAATTTAGAATGAGTTAACATTTCATGTCTAGTTTGTGCCAGGAAGTAAGTCAGTGCTTTCTCAACTATTGTCATTTATGTAAAAATCAACAACCAAATATCTTTATTAAGCAACTCCGATTTGAGCTCTCAACTCTCATTGGACTCTAAAGGAACAATAGAGACTATTCTTATTTGTTTCATTTGCTTTTTAAAGGAATGAGTTAAAGTAATGGTACAGAAAAAGTGACAACTGCTTTCTTACAAATTCAGAATGAAGTCTTTTTTTGGTTAGTCTTCAGAGTTTGGGGATTTCAATTTCGTATGTGTACATTTGAGAAGTTCTGATGTTACTGTTTGAAAGTCTTTAGCTATTTCTGGAAAATGCTTATCATCAAGAGACGGTGGTCGGCAAAGATATAAAGATAAAAATACAGTTTTATATTAAAAAGGAAAATATTGGCCTTGTGTTACTTTCTAATCTAAAGCAACTGTGTAAAATTCCTATATTTTAGACATAAGCCTGCAACTTCAATTTCATGTTAAGTATGGGAAAGCAAAATATCCAAGAGACTTGTCATACGAAAGGAGTAATCCTAGAAACGTACAGTGCATTATTCCTCTCAGTTCTCTGTGCTTTTCCTTTATATGTGGTTAGTACAGCCTGTACTACAATATTACTTAACACTGCTGAAATGCCTTATAAAATAGTCTGTAATGCACATTGTGTTCCTTGTAGACATTTAGAAAATCCTAAATAGCACCTATTCTTACATATTTTTAGGAATATATGTAACTTGTGTAATAGATTAGTAAAAAGACTATTGTAACAGATTTTCAAGTTTTTGGTTTTTAGATGTTTGTTTTTACTGATAATCAGTACGACTTAGTTTTAGTTAAGTAAAGAAAGCCATGAACCGCCATGTACTTCACTTCCCAGATTAAAGAGCTAGTTTTTTTTTTTTTTTTTTTTTGTCACAGGAGCAACCTCACTATCAGATGAAACACTGCTGCTCTGCATACTCTCTTTTCTTAAATCAATAAAATAACAGAGCTTTTACATTTAGAGTCTAATGGGAACATGGGAGCTCATCAGATCTCTGAGTCAGTAAAGGGGAAACTAAGGATTTGGTAGGGGAACTGACTAAGCCACGGGAACATTTCAGGAGTAATAAATTGTGGGAAGCAACATATTTTTTGGTCAGTTGAAAATGCCACTCAGAAATCTCTATTATTAAATCAGACATTCATAGATGACAACTTAGTTATGTTTTATTTTTCTGTGCCAAATAATGACTAGGTAAATAAAAGTCATGAGCAATCATTCACAATATTGCTTATAAAACAGCACAAACAAAAGCCTCTTAATGAAGAATTGTATTAGAAAGCTAGTTAAAAAGAAATTGACAGCACTTAATATGAAGATAGAAATTTATTCACAGGCTAGACTGGTTTTACCAAGCAGGCAGGTTAAGACAGAGAGTTTAATAAGTATTGAGCAAAATAGAGAAGAAATGTGAATTTGATGAAGTTTGCTGGCAATTAGAGCAATTTATTTCAGTATTAACATGACAAGCTCTAAATGGAAATCAGCTATGGATGAAAATGCAATTTTATTGCTTGGTTTTCCCAGTGCCATGTAATTCAATAAAGAAATGAGGTGAAAGGGCAAAGGGTGTCCATGGCTGAGCACGCCATCCATCACACGGGAGCGTCCTGTCTGTCACGATACTGCAGTGGTGTCATTTGTGAGTTTGTGTGTTGCCAGAAAGGGTATAATTTATGGAGCTATTTTTCTCCTACTAAAAACTATTGTATCTCAATTATTTACTGAATTAGAATTCGAGCAACAATTACATATTGTGTTTTTGAAGGGGTGAAATGCAGATATAAAAGTTTATACTTCCTGAAATATTAGAATATGAAAATCAAATAGTAGGATATCATTGTATTTCATCTCCTATTTTCTTAAAGCATTGAGTTGAGAATGTTTATTGATATAATTTATGTATGTCCATGTCTGATTATGTACTTACAGTTTAATTAGGTGTTTTATACATAAACAGCCCAAACAAGTATTTCACATTTTGCAGATTTAAAAGTGAGTTAAACTTAATTAATTTAGAATATCTAAAGAAGTTATAGAATATTTAATGTATTTTTTTCAGAGTGATCACTTTGGCTTTTGAATATATTTCTTTTCTAATTTTATCATTTGTGTACTTGAGTTGTTAGATATATTTATCCAAACAAGCAGGAATATAATAAGAGCATAGTTCATAATTATGGAAATATTTGAGTGAGTTGTATTATTTTGGCTGCTTGGGAAGTTCATCAGTTGCTGGCATGTAATTATTTTAGGGCAATATTTTGTTCAATAAAAACCAGCGAATTAGGCCATCATCTTTTATATTCCAATTTCTACTATCCTGAGGCATATTGAAAATATTTTCAACATATTAAAGGGTCACTGCTCTTTTTGCTTAGCGTCATCTTATCATAGCTTCCTTTGACAGAGAAAATGAATGTCTATAATATTGTGAATGTGAGAAGTTACGCCAAACGTAACATAGGTAGTACAGAGAAATACAAAAAGGTGGTGTTGGTTTTCTAGGTAAAATTGGTCAATTATATATAAGTGATTAGTAGAAGAATATTAGTAAAATCACCATTAGTAGAATAAATATCTTAAAAAATAATTAAATGATGTGATTTGTGCAAAACATTTGGCAAAGTGTCTTGCTCAGAGTAGACGCAAAATAGCATAATGTTAACACTTGCAGACTGTTGGGTTTTTGTTTTCCTTTTGTTAATACCGGCTGTCTGAAGCAGTGCTGCCTGAAGAAATAGGTTTGGTTCTAAATATGTAAAAATTAAAAACGCCCTGGTGATTCTTGTGTCTAGCTTCAGAAATATTATGATTAAATCTGAAATTACTAAAATAATTGGGCATGTTGCTTTTGCGTTAATTGGACATTCATAAGTTAGAGTATGTTTCCTTTTTACAATTTAATTACATTGTTAGTGCTTTAGTGCTGAATTTGTGCTTTGTTCTTCTTATTCTTCTACTTTTACATCTACAAACATACAAACTAACATCTATGGACCGACGGAGGTGGAGATGGTACTGAGGTCCAACTTGGTGAGGTGGCGAGTTTATTTAGATTCCTAAGGAGACTCTAGGTGGGAGGCTGCTTCTAGGAACATGGATGACTCCGAGGCTGCTTCTAGGAACATGGATGACTCCAAGGCTGCTACTTCACTAAAAATCCCACACCCTCCAGGTGGTGACTTCTGGGAGGTGCATTCCTGGAGCTCCCTGTACACTTGTGGGCAGGTTGGCTACTAGGAAAAACCAGACGCTCTCACCGTGCTCAGCTTTCATTATAGGTTCCAGGGGTCCTAATATATCAAACTCTCTTCTGTTGAAAATATTGCAACCAACTTTAAATTCTCTAATTACCAGAAGAGTCAGACTCTTCAGTAGTGAGTCCGACATCGTATGACGTGGAATGTGCCACATGTAGATTTTGCTCAACTCTCTTCTGTGGCATCATAGATTCAGGGAAAGCATCTGGTCCAGTTCTCATAAATATCTGAGACAGACAAACAGAGGCCCATAGTTGCTTAATCACTATTTGCAATAACTTGTTAGGTTTTGGAGGGCTGGCTTAGAATATATTTGGATGCTGGGTTGATTGGTCGAAATACGTCTGTGAATATGCTACAGATATGTGTGTATGTGTGTGTCTGTATGTTTTGTCCATCCAAAGCATGTACCATTTGTCCTGGTTAGTGCAAACATGGCCCAGGTTTGTTCAAGTGCTGTTGAATTTAGCCTGTGGAAGAATCTTGTGAGATATCAAACAGAATAGTTTTATTAATGATATACTGGTATAATATTTCCAAATCTTGTGTAATTTTGAATAGCATGGACAGTTGAGGGAGAACTAATTTTAGTGTCTTTCAAATTTTATTCTAAAATTAAATTATAAATTGCCAGATACCTCTTTTTTCACTACCCGTTTTAAAGAGAAATTTTAAATTTCCTTTCTTCCATCCTGCCCTTTTGTTAGATGTTTATTCTGTGCTTGTTATGAATTACTTTTATATTAAGGGCTGGGAATGTAAGGAATACAAATAATCCCTGTCATCCAGAAACCTAAAATCTAATGTAGAAATAAATACATGTAAGCAAATGAGTATAATCCCATGAGGTAAGTTCATCTGTGCCTATTGTTAGGTGTCCCAATTCAGGAATAATGAAGGATTATTTAGTATCCTCTGAGGCTGTGTTTCCAGAATGAATGTATTTAAAATGAAACTTGAAATACCAGTATGTTTAATTCTAGACAAGTTTATTTTTTTTTTCTCCCCAACATACCAGCCCTGATCATGGATATTTGAAGTTAAATAGGAAATTTTGGCAACTGAAAATAGCTCATTAGTGCCAGCTCGGTATCTAAAGAGAAAGGAGAAGGAGAGAAGGTGCCTTGGGGAAGAACTTGCCCAGGTCCTTCACTAGGGCCTCAGTGGCTGGAGGTGACATTTATGGAGATAAGGAATACCGGAGGAGGGACAGGCTTGGGGAGAAAAGCTAATGATTGGAAATGTAGAGGTTAGTTGCCTTGGGCATATGATCAAGTCTAAAACCAGGAAGAAGCATTTAGGCTAAAAAATACAGATTTTAGTTTGTCAGCTTGTAGATAAAATGGAAGAAATCTGGGATCCAGGGTTTTCATATTCTATCTGTAAGAACACCTTGAGAGAGGGATAAACTTAAGGGCACATCTGATTTTCCAAATAAACAAGTATAGGTAAGAGAATACCTGTGTGGATAGAAAGCCAGAAAGGGAATTGGAATGGTTGGATGGCTGAGAGAAACTTTCATCCAGAAGAGAGTGATTCTGAACCTAAGGATGCAGCGTACACACAACCTGACACTGGAGCAGTTAGTGTCCTTAGGAAAATGATGTTCATCACAATGATGGAGAAGGAAGAAGCAGGCTTGTGAGGACCTAAGAACCGTGGAGCTAGGCAGAAGATGGAAGGTGTACAGGAAAAGAGAAATTCCTAGTACAGTTGTCTATGAAATATTCAGAAAATGAAGCTGTTCTCTTGAGGCAGAGTCAGGGCTGAGTGACTTGGTTGTGTTTACTTATTTTTTATTTTTTCAGTGGGTGACCATGAGTGTGATTACAACAGGTGAGCGATTCAGATAGGAAATTTGAATGTTTTGGAGTACAAGGCTAAAGCTGCCACGCCAGAGCTAGTTTGTTTCTTGAAGGGATTGGAGGGAAAGCACTCAGGTTTAGTAGAGAAGAAACTTGCTATGAACAAGGAAACTTCCCTGTCCCTTGTGACTCAGTTAAGGTAAGTATAGGCATTGAAAGCAGAGGAAGATCTCCCTTAATGGCTTCTGTTTCTCCAGGAAAGGAGGCTGCCAAGGTCATATTCTGAGAGTGGGGAATGACGACACTGAAGGAGGTTTGTGGAATGTAAAGAAATTTGGAGATTGCGTTATGGCTTATGAGAGGGCTGGCTGACCAACCTGCTTGTAGCGTAACAGGCAACCCCAGAGCTAGGTGTGTGCATCTGAATGGGAAAATCGCAGGTTTGTGTGTCCTGGAAGGATGGTTTATAGAGTTTTAGAGAAATATATGTTCAGGGTTGACTGGCTAGCATTTGTATAGTGGTTCCTATTTCTTAAAAAAAATAGATAATGGTTAATATTTCTTATCTATTATGTCCTTCCACAATCCCAGATAATACTTTATATTCATTCCATTTGGAGACAAGTCATTTCTTGAAGAGCTTCTCTTCCATATTTAGTTTTCATTTTTCTGCCATTTGTCACACTGTCAGGACATTCTCAGACCTGGTGTTCACAGGGCTCATACATGCAGAATGCATTAAAAAAATTCCTATGCAGCGTTTCTGTGACGATTTCCTGCCTGCCTTTCCTGAATTTTCCTTTGCTATTCTTTCGATTTTACTCAGATATATTAAGTGGATGCCCCCTGCACAAATGTTTAATGAACCCAACTTTCTATTCATTCTCATTTTTAAAAATATGTTTCCTTAAGTGGATGTGCTTCTGATAAGCCACTTTGTTTCTCTTGCCAGTTGCCTGTCGTTTCTACTCTCTTCGCACCTAACCCTCACTTTGTAGTCTTTCTGACATCTTTTTCTGGAGCTTCACTCACTACTTTGGGTTCCTCCCAGGTAGCAACCTCTTGAATTTCAAAAACAAAACAAAACAAACAAACAAAAACCCCAGAATCTCGTAAATTTTGATATGGCTGGAAGCGTCTTTGGTGAAGGCACATTGTCAATAGCAGTGTTGCTGGAACTTAGTCCAATGGCTTGAAATCTCCAGTACTTGATATTGCTTATCATATCCCATAGAGATCAAGGCATAAGCAACTATATGGAGAAGACAAATAGATAATATATATTCTGCCTTCCATGTTGGGAAATTAGGAAGGTTATCTGTCTTTAAAAAAATCGTTTTCTCTGTTTGCTTTCCTTCTATTTCCTCCGTGTCTGTGTCTAATCTGTTCGTAGAGTACATTTCAACAGACATTTCTTCCTCTGTGCTCTTCTACCTTGTGTTAAATATTTATCAGCTCAGCTCACTGTCTCAGAGAAAACGGGGCTTCCAGAAATGAGAACACAGCCAGCAACAAAGGCTACTTCTGATTTCAAGCACTTGTCTTTAGTTTAAAGTCTCTCCATTTGATTTTGAGTTATTGGCTGATAATATTTGTTTCAAACTTGTCAAAGCTAATGACACTTTTGGAATAAGTAGCCATATATTAACTAATAGAGTGGGTAAACAAGTAATTATCTGTGAGAAAAATAAACTGGAATTCTAAAATAAACACAATACCCTGGATGATTTCCAGACTAGTACTTTACAGCTGTCAGGATTTTAGCAGTTTTAAAGATGTGCTGTGTAGGTAGACTCTGTCCTTGGGATTTCTTTCCAAGGATCAAATGTTACGAGAACAAAACTACTCCCTGTTTGTGAACTTGAACCAGGTTGCAAGGAGTAGAGGTTGTGATAGATGTCGGTAAAGAACCATTCCTATACTGACATGCTTTAGCAGAGGGTATAATCAAATAGAAATATCTGGAGTGTTTTGACAATGAGGCGAAATGGAGAAACACCTGATATACCTTCTCTCTGAAGCTCAAAATCAGCTAAGGTCTGGAGGAAATTGAACAAGGAGAAATGCTCACTTTGGTTGAACAGCACTGTCCTGACTCTCCTCAGAGTCATCATTACTAATTGATGAGAGGACAGTTGAGGGTGGTTTTCTGTTTTCTTTTGGTCCATTTACATCTGGAATGCAAATGTAAATCTTCCTCCTGGCATCAGATAAAAATGAAAACGTCCTTTGTCTTGTAATTCTTTCTTCCCCCTGTCTTTCTCATCTCTTTGGTCTCAATTCCTCTCTCTCTTTCATCTGTTATTCCCCGTGCCTTTTCAGGAGTGAATCTCCTTTCCTTTTTCTTTGGCATAAATGATGATTTATGTTCTTACATAGAAATAGTAGCATCCAGAAGAAGGGAAGATGATTCACTTAAATGGAAGTAAAAGAATAAAACACCCTCAATGTCTGCTTCTTTTTAACAGTCACAATAAATGTCATCTTAAAAAGAAATCCCACTAATTACTTAGGCAAAGCTAAAATATTTACTTGTGTTTTATGTAGGTCGTAATGTTTTATCCTTTTGGAAGTTCACAAGAGCCATTCATTTCTTTCTTCAATTACAGAAATTATTTGACTTTTGTGATATTGTTTTTCTAATAAAAATGGAGAAGGTGACTGCTTAGAAAATACTGAAACTCATATTTTGCTAATCTTTTATTGTACTGCAATTATATTCGGTAATAAAATGGAATCTAATTCACCCTTTATTTGATGGCCCATAAATTCAGACACATGGAGCTTGGAGTAAAAGCTGTTATGCTGCAAGGTTGATTCGGTTCTACTGAGAAAGAGGTAAAGGAAGCAATCTCTAAGACGGACCTCTTGCAAATAGCATGTCTGTACTTAAATTCAAGAACATTATTATGTGTATTAAACATGTTACCTTGTTGTCAGTGCATAGGTAATAACTATAAGGGAAGGTATAAAAATACTAGCGGCTCTTCCTTACTTCCTGTGTGCCATATGACTTCGATATTATGCTCCAGTGCAGTAGATACCCTTGGCTTCTTAATGCAAATGGGAAAAAAACCCCTGAAGTTGACAGTATTGAAGTCACTTGCCCAAGGTGATGTGTTCTGTAAGTGGTAGAATCAGCCTGTTCACATCCAGGTCGGGTTCCCCCCAACCATCTCACCTTTTGGAACTGGTGCTATTGGGAAGGCTGTCAGACTCCTCAAAGCACAGCGGTGCCCCACTGCTTGGGGTGCCGTCTTTGGATCCGAGGAAATCTCAGCCAGTGGTATTGTTGCGACTAGTGTTATATTTTCTTAAAATCCTACATTTTACCTTGTGTATATATTTAAATTTTTCTATTAAAAATAAGATGGAGAAGGATGGAAGGCATAGCTCAGTGGTCAAGGTGCTTGCTTAGCATGCACAAACCCCTGGGTTTGATTCATCAGCACCACATAAACTGGATGTGATAGTCTATTCAGTTTATTGTACCCATTCAAAGTTTCAGAGCGTATGTCTCGGATCCCCAGCCCCTGGGCCACAGACCTGTCCTGGTACCTACTATGAACTGGGCCACACAATAGGAGGTGAGCAGTCTGTACTTAAGATTGCAAAAGTTACAGGAAAATTAAAATGTATGATGAATAATATAATATCTTTTTTTTTTTTTTGAGATTCAGTATCTTGCTTTGTAGTCTTGTCTCGTCCTGAATTCCCTAGGGAGCCCAGGCTGGCTCCCTTCAGACTCACTCCAGTCTCCCTGTCCTTAGTGCTGGGGTTATGGGCATGCACCATCACACCCAGCTTTATGTGGTGCTGGGGAATCTAACTCAGGCATTGAGTTTGTTAGGCAAGAGCTTTAACCACTGAGCTGGGCATATAGGCAGCTATGTCTATCTGGATATGTTTGGACATCAGGATGTGATCGTAAGGAAGGAAGACAGGGTAAAAGGGGGGTAGTTTACGGAATCAGGAAGGAAACGTTTGCTTACTGGATGCTACACTTCTCTCCAGAACCATCATAACTAGCCCTTGGGTCCTGTCACAGCTGTGAGTCCTTTAAAGAATCTTAGTGTGGGCAGAAGGTTTCTTCCTCCCGGTTACATACCCTTTTTTGGAATTCTCCAAACAACCTATCTGGAATAATAATTATCTTAATCTCTCTGATGACCCTACCGAAGGTTCCATATGTGTGATGTATACTTAAGAATATCAATAAAAAAGTTGAAGGATGCTCCTTTGGTGGAGCTGCCTGCAAAAGATGCAGTGGAGGAATACACCGAGATAACGCTGTGATGCTTTTGTTTAGAAGGGCATTCGGCAAGGAGAGTTTTAAAGGGGATGATACGTGTGTTATCAGTCAAGGCTAAAGGAAGTCTTAGAAACTAGAATACCAGGTGCTGAATGAGTGCTTCAGAGAGGTATATGGAATCATCTCCAGCTTGGAAAAAATAGTCTATATGTACTCTATGGCAGTTTTCCCTTTTGTAAAATCTTTTTCTGAGCATTTGATTATTATAATAATCTAATATTCATTGTAAGCTCGGTTTTTCTTCTGCTAACTTCTGGGTTAAAGGCTTTACCCCAAGTCCTCTCATTTAATCTCCAATGTAAAATGAGAGGTAGATGTTATAATTCCTTGGTCTCATTTCATGGATCAAGGAAGTAAAGCCTAATCAATGCCATCTCCCAGATATCAAACAAATTATACAAGATATGAAAAAATCAGACCACTGTGCTATACCTCTTCACTCTCATGTAAGCAAGGCAAAAGTGGCAACTTTTGACAATGTCACTTGTTTTTACCATGGATAATTCATTGATAAATCATTAAATCTGAATATTGACATTAATATTGGCCTGTCCTCTCTTAAATAATGCAATGAGTATGTTCTCAGTTTTAAGACAGAGTTTATGGTGAAAGCCCGAGTTGTTTACTAAATTACTCATCATTATTTCGTGAACATATAATAATGCATTAAGTCCTAAGTACCTTTGTTTTCTCCACTAATATTTGTTGTCAGCCGTGCAAGGAACTATCCTAGGTGCTATGAAATTTAGTCATACTTCCCTTGAGATTTCACGTTGAGTCTCATTACTGAATATCTATGTATAATAGTGGCAGGCACACAGAGGTAATGTTATAGCATTATTTAAAAATAATAGCTTAAATAATGCCAGCAGGGTGTCTGCCATTCTAGGCTTCAGGGTAAGCAGCAGGACCCAAGAAAACTGGATTTGCAGCTCTAATGAGCAGAGATGGTCCTACCAAACAGTGGGCTGTTTGAAAAAACCGGTGAATCTTTATTTTACTTTCTCACAAACTATCTCTTTCAATTCAGTTTGTATTATTCACAGAATTACCGAAAAGCATGACAGAAATTTTGTTTCGAGTTTGACATTTTAACAATTGCATATGATAATGGATCGGCTGAAGATGGCCTTCAAATGTAGCTTGTAGAAAACAAGACACATCTTTTTACACTGAAGTATAAATTCATGGCCCTGCATTTTCATTTTCCCTTTTTTCTTACCTAAATCATTGGAGCAAAAATAAGAAAAGTCATTACATCAGCGGATTTGTTCACCCAAGCAGTAGCCTCAAACCACAGGTTAATTTGAACTGTTCAAATATAATTACTTAAAAAAGGAAAGGATTCATTACTTTCGTGGTGTTTGCTGGTTCATTGCACCATTGTCAGAGATTGTCAATAAACAAATTACATCTAACACCGTGCCCTTTTCCAGAACAGGTCTCCTGAGAATATCCACTCAAGTATCACACTTTGTTTCATTTTGTGTGTGACCCATATTCACATGCTTTTGGTTTGAACATTTTAAAATACTCTCAATTTCACATAACACTTGCATGCCAGCAATGTAGGCAATCTAATATAAATAGGACTATTAAATAAAACATTCATGTTTGTTATACAAGGCTGGTTTGTGTTTTAGTTTAAAAATTATTTATATTTTAAACAATTCAGAAAATTATAAAAATCATGCATGCAGTGTTTCAATGTGTGTATACATTGTACACTACTTAAGCCAGGTGAAACTTCATTTGTTTTTGATTAAATATATTCAAAATCCCCTCTCCAAGCTTTCTGAGATACATTGAAGATAAATGCTATATATACCTCTCCCATTGTGCCATGGCACAGCGAACATCTGACTCCTCTAGGACCCTAACGTAGTACTCATTGGTCAGGAAATTCTATAATTTCCCCACCTCTTCTCAGGTTCCAATATAAATTTTATGTTCTACTCTCACCCACTGAGAGACCCATTTTTTCCTAAATATTCTGTGGATAAGGAAGAGCACCGTGCACTTGCCTTTCTGTGCCAGTCCTACCTCAGTTGACATAATGACATTCAGTTCTGTGTTACGGCAAATGACAAGGTTTTATTATTTTTATACATTGAATACTATTCCACTGTGTATATTCACCACGTTTTCTCTGACCGTGCATTGCTGGATGACTGCTCAAGTTGATCTCAGTTCATGGCTAGTGTGAGGAGTGTTCTCGTTGACATGAGGAGACAGGTGAGTATAGCGAGTTTGGCCATTTGAATGGCACTTTGTTTGCCAACTAGTTTCTTGCATTTGAAAGTAAGTGATCAGGGGGAATATTCAGAGTTTGGGAAGCAAGAAGATGAAAACTTTTAAGTATTTAGTTGGGTAGGAACAAGGATAAAGAAAGCATGATTACAGAAGACTCAACCTGAGCTCAGATACTAACCACACGCACAAGTATGTCCACAAAGGTCTTTCAAGACAGGGCTCTGCATTCCTACATAAATAGTCCTCCCAGATAGTCTCTCTTCCATGATTTCAGCTGTGTTGGACTGTAATAGTACTGCTCAGCCTTAAAGACGTTCATGACTCATCAGTTGTACCTAATCTTTGCTTCACTAGCCTTTGTTTATTCCCTTTCATTAAGTGACACTTTCTGTCTCTCTCTGTCTCTCTCTTCCTTTCTCTTTCTCTCTCTCTCTGTCTTTTAGTAGGATCCTATCTGACGAAGCAACATTTTTCACATTTGAGTACAAAATTAGGATTAATGTAATTTCTGGTAAGACTCATTATTTTATGTAGAAAGTAGCTACAAAATCAATTGATAGTAACATATAAACTAGATTGTCAAGTAAATCTCTTTTTTAACTTAAAATGAAATGTAACTAATGTGTACGCATGATTCCTGTGTGCACAAAAATACTTTTTTTTTTTTTTTTTTGCTACAGAGATCAATCTCTTGTTGGTTTTGATTTCTCATTCTACATCCACAGCCAATGTGACATTTTTAAATATTAATGAGATATGTGTGACAAAACAGATCAATTTTGTAGTATAAATGTGGTATAGTTTTAACTGTTAAAGCTTAAATGTATAATTCATTTTAGTCAGAAATGTTATAGCAACAAAAATTCATAATCTTCATGAAGTTGTAACATATTGAAAGGCAATATGTTCCATTTATAAAAGATAAGCATAAGTGAAAAGTCATAAAAACAATTTGAAATATCAATTAAAACATGATGTATAACTTGATATTTAAAATAAACTTTTATAGTTTTTGTAGAAATATGTTTAATATTGAAATAATCTCAAATAAAATGAGAATTATTTCCAAGAAATGGAGAGGAGAAAAGTTCACATAGAATACTCTCATATGTGATTCTATTTTATTTTATTTTATGTTTGAGAGGGTGTCTCATTGTGTTGTCCAGACAGGTTGTGAACTCACTTTGTAGCACAGGATGGCCTTGAACACATGGTAGTCCACCTGCCGCAGCCTCCTGATTTACTGGAATTACAAGAGTGTGCCACCATTATTGGTTTACATGTGATTTTAAATTAAAAGCAATCATGCACATGGATATTTTGAATGACTATTAGCAGTACTCCGTTATTTATTTAAAGATAAATTTGGTGTATTTCCTTTAAATTATGTATAAGAAGTTGATAAATGTAAATTGAAAGTAGAGTTTGAATTATGAAATTGTTGTTTTAATCTGTCTATAAAATGGCGAACTAATATATGTGATAATAACAATTATTTGAAGTTTCAGAATGATGTTGAAATATGATCTTATAGGTTTTTTAAATATAAAGTTTTGGCAAATGTATTATCATTTTATAGTAATTAATTTTAACTTTTCATAGTGTTTCTATTTAAAGGTGGCTCTTGGGAAACAAACATTTTAAAAAGAAGTTAATTAAAATACATCTTTGCTGAGCTTGGTATCATAGCTAGAGTTGGGATTCTTTTTGGATCACTGTATTTAAGATACTCAATTTCTATGGTTCTCATCTTACTGCTTCTTGGAGATCAGTCCTATCAGATGCCACTTGGTAAAAGAGATCATTTTGTGCATTGAGTGCAGCGTTTCATATGAGTTTTAATATTCATGGATAGATAGAATCTCAAATTCCCTTAACTTTTGTGTAACTTACTTGAGAAGATAAAAATTGTATATTTGTTACACACTAACTTTGTTGTCAGAAATCAAAACAGTAGTTTATGGTAACAGGATGTTTTTAGTTAAAAAAAGAACAGATAATTCACATTCATATAGAAGCCACTTGGCAAACAGGTGCCTATAAGAGGATCAGCCTGATATACAGAGCAGATCACAGGGCTGCTATGGAAAATATCTAGTACAGAGGCCGAAAACCAGAAGACAAGGCCTCATAGTTCGCTTATATGCCTAAGAATACAAGTATGCCAGCATTCCTCCAAATATCTCAAATATCTGTATGACATTTAAAGATGCCTAACCTTTTTTTTTTCTCCTGTCCTAAAAGCCGGTAGATTTTTCTTTTTTAAGTCAGAAACCATTAGTCCTTTGCTTTTTACTTAATTAGTTTTTTTATTCCATTTGGTAATTCTTCATTGTTTGAGATATTTAGACAAGTAAGAATTGTTTTATAGACATAGAGGGCTCTGTAACATTTATTTGACCCACTCTGATGTTTCAGTCTTGATCAGATGGAAGCATACCCTGAGTGCTGACCATTGTAGTGTTCTCAGTAATTCCTGATGTATTATCGTAGCTTAAATCTGAGATGCCATTTATAGTTTGTACTGTAATGCTGCTTTGTGTATTGAGTGCTCAATGAACCGCAGCTATTGACTTGAGTTGTCTTGTCTAACAGTGAGCCAACGAATTTTATAGATTGTCAGCAGAACCCTATCAGTCCCAGGGTTTTCTAATTGAGAGAATATCTTAAAAAAAAGAAAACATTACAAGTTGATTGCACAAAACGTGGCTTAATGGCTGGCTGGCTAATATTGGTAATCAGTTTATTGTTTCTGCTTTTTGGCTAAAATTTCAGTATTTCCTATGACTAGAAACAAGACATCTGGATCAAACAGTACACAGTCGTATCATTTTTAACAGCTCAGTAATATTCCTATTATTTCCTGTGCACTGACTATGTATGTGTTATTTTGCATTACTTTTGTTGATCCATTTGTGTCATAGCATCCTCCGTGTGATTTGTGAAGATCAAGTAACATGTATAATGCCATAGAATTAGTAAAAAATAGAACAGTGATCTAAGCTTGGCTTTAGCTGACTCAAACATTCATGTTCTTTCAATTAGATTATAAACTCATAAACTCCAGGTGGACTTGTGTGTGTGTATCAGCATGCAAGAGTTCATTTGAAGACTGAGTGAATTTAGATGATTTCTCTTTCTGTGGCACAGAAAAACCAATGAAGGTAATATAGCTGGTGGAAATCTTCTGAGTTTACGTTTTAAAATGTAACATCAAACCCATGTCAGCTGGATGCTCACGAAAGCTGCCACAGCGCCGCCATCTAGCATTGTCCTCTTCTTGTGCGGTTCCGCGTTCCATCTCTTAATGTGCTGTTTTGCTTCTTGTGAGCGCTTTGAGTAATTTTTATTAGGTAAAGATTGATATTTAGAAAGGTTTTCTTATGTAAATAGCGATATTTAAAAAGCAAAAAGGCACCCATGCATTGAGGATATCAATATATCAGACTTTTAATTGACAACTTGCAAAGCCTACTTGTGATTTATAGCTCGTTTACAAACTCTTTCTGCTATGCCAATGGAATTGGCAATATTTTTTAGCCCAGATGGTGCATTAGCCTTGGCCAGCTGGTTCTCCCCATGCTGCCTCATCATAGGACCATACAGCAAATATTGCCACGTATGACCCAGCTCAAGAGGTAACAGAGCAAAGGCTTCATGCCTGGCTCTGCCCTCAGGGCATATGGAATTGAACCTGAATGAGATTTATGCTTCCAAAATTTTACACTCAATCAAGCCCCCGCCATCATTTACTTCACTGATCTGACTTTAGAAGCTGATTAGAGTAGGAAAATAGAGCTGCCATAGTTTACATATACACACAGTTTTAAAACTTGTTCAGTTGATTTGTTTTCATTATCATATTTCAATGATCTTAATGAATTTAAGTTGATAAATTAAGAATGCAGGTAGCATTAAATATTTTAAAATTTAAAAGAGCATATTTAAAATATAATATCCTAAATATGGCTTAATACAGCTCAGATAAACTGTTATATAAGTAGATGCCTCTGATAAATTTCACCAGTCATGGACTTTTGGTACATTGACAGTATCAGGGATTTTATAGGATGAAATAAATTTTGTATGTATAATTTGAAAAAATATTACTCTATAATTTAAGATTATGAATGAAATAAGATGAATTGAGATGGAGAATTATAGTAAAAATTATAAGAAGAAAGTCATTTTTAATATACTTTAGATTACTTTGGTAGATCTCCAGTTACAAATTATATGCTGTAAAATTACACATATATTTCTTTCCTTAAACTTTTCTTTTCCTATTTTAAAATCCATGGGTAACCATAATATGTTTTTCACATAAGCTTCTCCTACATGAGTTTCTCTATTGGACAGAATTAGGTAACACATTTTCTGTTAATTTCATTAAAAGACAAGTGGAATACAAATAATATAGTTGGAAATGTGATTTTTATCTTAGCTATGTGTCACTGTAGGAATAGTAACTATAAAGGATTATTGGTGAAATACGTGGTAAATTTGGTTTATGTAGTGAAGGAAAAGTAGTTTTTTTCTGTTCGGTATCAGTTCTGATTATGATTTTGTAAGTGAGGTTGTAAGGTAAAAATAGTTCTTAGAATTTTGGAAAGATTCTTTCACCCTCCCTTCCTCTGCCTCTCTGTGCAAGCGTACTTTTATTTAAGCTTCATATACATGGCATTGTCTCAGTGGATTTAGTTCATAGTAATCAAAAATGGGACATTCCTTTATATAAATTCTTAATAAAAATTGATGTCTGTGTCAATGTAGATGAGGTTTGTGAACGTGATTTGGAACTATTGTTACATTAGTAAATGGTGTAATTATAGAACATTATTTAAACAAGTATGATAAATTTAATATTTGTGTGTTTTGAAAGAAAATATTTTCCTGAAAAATACTTTAGTATTATTTTATACAAATATGTAGCACCTATATCATAAATTGAAAGAAAGAGTTAAAAGCTTGGAGATATCTATCTATCATATATATAGATAGATAGATATAGATATCTATATATATATTTTTTCACTTCCTAGGTGTTGATTCAGCATATTTTAGATAATGTTTAATTATTTTTATATTGCTTTTTGTAGCCACATTGGAAAATTGAACTCTTTTACTCTTTGTTTGTTCATTTATTTTGGGACAGAGGCTGACTCTGATTCTAAACTCACAAAGTAGCTCAGGCTGACCTGGAAGTCATGACAGTCCTAGCTCAGCCTCCTAATGCTGCGATATGGATATAACAGAATACTTAAAATCAAAATAAACTATCAACTTAGAAGTGTTCCTGAGAATCATTTGTGTATATTTGTATTTTCCTGTTTGTTAATTGGCATTGTCTTTGAGAAGTGTGTTGTTACCAAACAACATGAGCAAAGTTGTGTAAAAGCTACATAGTCATATGCTGCCTAGACCTGTGTAGATACTATGTAGATTTCCACATACTCCAGTCCTCCTGGTTCAAGCACTGTTCTTTTTCTATAGGGTGTTACTTAATTTAATGGGTGGTGCAGCTTGGTAAAGGCGATATTTGAAACAAAAGAACAACAAGTAATACAACCTATAAGTCTGAGAACAGCTGCGTTTGTTTCTTTGGTTTCTGATAACTTCAGAGTGGATTCATCATTTTTATGCCCTAGCATACCCATTCTGACACAGCCCTTATAAATGTACTTCTCAATCTTGTTCTATTAAATTGCTCATTCCACGGGAACAGATATTTTGTTCTCTGGCTTTTTGTTGTTGTTGTTGCTGTTGCCTAGTCTGCCTAATGTAACTCCTACTACACAGTGTATGTTTGTATAATATTTTTTTTAGCTGAATGGAATTTCATTTGTATTTTCTTTTTAAATTTCATTAATCTATGAATACACATTCACTCACATCACACACACAGACACAAGAAAACAAAACAGTGTGATGTGTTATGTGACTGCTAACACTAGGTGTCTATTATTGTAGGAAATTTATCCATCTGAGTAGAGAGCAAGACATCTTGTGTCTGCTCATCAGCTGGGTGTCCTCAATAGCTGATTTTCTCTGTGTCTCTGATTCTATGGAGTTAGACAAAATAGATGATTTCTTGGCTGTATTCTCAAAGAACTCTGAGTCTAGCATTTTTATTTTACAATCTTTGTACATCTCTTTACTTAATCATTTCATAAAGATGAATAGATATGTCTGAATGACACCATGGGCAATTATGCAGACATGTTTGTCCAGGTATAAGAAAGCCAGGAGCTGGGCAGAATAGAACTACAGCTTCGGTCAGAGAAGAAGAAAATGTTTGGATCATATGTAGGAAATACAGGAAACTATGTCTCTATATGGGTTTGAAAACACTGTGGTTTAGTCCTCTCATCCTGTTTTGTTGACTATATACAGCTACATAGGAGTAATTTTCAAAATACAAACATTAGAAGTAAAACCTGGAACATATTCTGATTTATTGATGGGAAACAAGTGTTTACTATATTCTTTTTTTTTTTCTAAAACATAAAACTGTTTTTGTTGTGTCTGGTATTAGCTCTTAATCTTTTATATGACATTTTTAAAGAATATGATTGGGGGGCAAGAGGAATGTCACAGCAGTTAAAATGCAAAGGCCTTGAGTTCGATTCCCTCCCACCACATAAAGCCAGCAATGGTCGTGCATGCCTGTAATCCCAGAACTTGGGAGGCTGAGACAGGAGGATTGCCGTGAGTCCAAGGCCAGCCTGGGCTACATAGTAAGTTTAGGACCAGCCTGGGCCACAGAACGAGACCCTGTCTTAAAAAAAAAATAAAAAGGAAATGATTTGGGTATGGTGTATGGTGACATTGCAGAGGATAATAACCTACTTTCTGTTTTCCTATTGTGTTTTGCAAAACTGGCACATTTGGTCTCTGTCAACCGTTCCATAAAATTTGCTTAATGGAGAATTTAAATGACTTTCAAGACATAGATTTGAGGATGATATCATTTTCATGGATTTAATTTTTTTCCTTTTGTTTTTGTGCTTTCAAAATTATCTATTTGGGAAAATAAAGAACAAAAATGTTCCTAACTTATTGTCACTTCACTTTCTTTACTCCTTAAAACTTTATTGCAGCATTTAAAT
This sequence comes from Ctenodactylus gundi, assembly GCA_004027205.1. Taxonomy (NCBI): domain Eukaryota; kingdom Metazoa; phylum Chordata; class Mammalia; order Rodentia; family Ctenodactylidae; genus Ctenodactylus; species Ctenodactylus gundi. The sequence goes on from PVKB01000033.1 coordinate 1,421,591, forward strand.
CCCCAGCCAGGGACTGCCCTTGCAGAAGACAGAATTCTGCCCTCAGATACTCATGCAGAGCGCCCATTGGGCCCAATTCTGCTGTCGCCCTTCAGGCAAAAGCTCCCTTTGAATTTAAACAGTCTCACTCAGTATTGTATTAACAGGCAACAATGACACATACAGTTTGTGTTAAGTGTAGCTGACTCAGGATCTCAAGGTATCGTAACAAATAATCCATAAAAATGATTCAGGCAATTATAAATTATCGATTAAATATGTACTAAGTCAGAAATTTTCTCAAGAATCTTTTCTATTTTGTTGAATGTACCTTCTGCTTGTGAAAGTATCTCTATGGTACTTAAGATACTACTCTAGGTGTCAGGTTTTTAAGAATCAACGGTTTCTCGCTTTAGAATACCATTTACCTGTTATCTTTGACTTTTTACGGTGTAAGTTTTCATGCCTTCCATTTCTTTCCATTGCATCTTATTCTGCACCTGTGTCAGGCACCTCCTTGTCTCTACTATATACATTATAAGATGCCAGCAAATTTTTTTTTACATAATTATCTCATTTAATATTGACAACTTAGGTTGGTATTTCCTCCTTTTTTCAACATAAAACTGAAGTTCAAAGAGGTTCCATAACAAATCTATAGCCAAACATACCTTAAAAAATATTCTGAAGCTCCTTTTATAAAGGTTATACCTAGTACAGAGACGTAAGTGAATCTAGAAACTTAGCAACTCACAGAGCTTCAAACTCTTACTTACTCATTGTGAATTTCTTGGCCTACTTAAAATACCTGTATAACTTTAAAAATAGTTTTCTTTTGAATTAGCTCATATTCTACATTAATAATGTTAATATTTCTGATGAACTTTAATAAACTACAAGAACATGGGTAATACTACCAATTATCTGCCTATTTTTGGAAACAAGTACTCATAAGTTAAAATGTTCCTCACCCTTAGAAATCTTGGTCTCAATTAGATTTGAATTGAAAGGGACACATGTTGGCCATTATAACCTGCTTGAATATATCAAAGTTGAATACAAACATCTTAAATAGTCTGTAAAGAGCACAGGGATAAGCAATCATACTAAACTCATAAAATTAAACCAAGTTATTAACCCAAATGGAAATATATGTTGAAAGAAATAGAAAGCTTTTGATGTAAGATGGGTTTTGCATGTATTTCTGAATATTTTCAAGCCTGTTTATTCAGTTATTTAGAATAAACACACAAGCTTCATATCTAAGTGTAGGTGGGTATTGATGGAAGTTCTTACTTCATAAGTCCATTTCTCATATTAATTTTTATGGTAATTTTCCCTCTCAAATAACACAGATCATTTAAGTAGCTAACTAACTTTTTTGTGCTCATTACAGAGACTGAAGGTTAATAATTATTTTCTTTGCATTCCATATATTTTTCATAACCATTTCTATGCTTGTTGAGCTTGTTAATCAATGTTGATTCCATAACTAGTATATGGAACCATACATATTGTTAACTCTACCCACGTAACCAAGGCTCAACACCTAGCCTGGTTCTCCATTCAGCGTGCTCTTGGAGTTTATCATTATGGATAAGAGCTGCATGTAGTCATTGACAATTTTGGCAAGGTCACTTTTGGAATGTTTGTTGTTTTTAGGAACCCACAGCAAGAAAAAAAAAATAACCCACAGTCTCCTTATATCTGTGCTTTCCTGAAATACTGGCTTTTTTTCCTCCCATTTTATTGATATGTACAGGTGCAGAATTTATGGTTTACAATGGAGTTGAGCATTTTGTGCACATATGTTTCTTGTCAAAGTGACAAGGGCTTTCCCGCTCTCCTTTTGTCCCTCCCCCTACTCTCTCTTCCCTCCCTTCACCCCTACCCTGTCCCCCCCTTTTGCTTTGTCTTTCGTTTAAAGTTCCATGAGATAGTTGTGGTCTGGGTCTCTCATATCTGAGAGACCATCCGATGTTTCACCTTCTGCTTCTGACTCGCTTCACTAAGCATGATGTTCTCAAGTTTCTTCCATTTGCCTGTGAAAGCCCCCACGCTGTTGGACCTTACAGACAAAGGGAAATGCTGGCTTCGACAAGTCTGTAGGGGTGAGAAATGATTTTGTGTGTGAGGGTTTGCACTTCATGGATTTCTTTCTGAGTTTATCACCAGGAGGAAATGGAAGAAGACCCATTCTCACCCTTAGTTTCAATTAGAGGATTATGTGACCATAGTGCCAAATATGGGGCAAATGTCTACTGAGTCCTCCTTAGATACTGGTCCTTGGTGCTAACTGACTGAACATGTTGATATAAATTCAGAGGGCTTGATAGATGGCTGCATCCCTCCTGTTTCCCTCTTTTGGGCCATCAGGTTACTGAAGTTTTGGGAGAATCCGGTTTGTCTTTGATGCCAATGTCTACTTGTAGTGTCATGGGTTGTATGTCAGGATGCTATATTTTACTTCTTCAGAAAACACCTCAGAAAGTACTAAGACTGCTGGAATTCTGCACAGTACTTTGGCATGCATGAAAAGTTCCTCCTAGCCATCTTGCTATATGTAAGCACCTTCATACACTCTTTCTCAAAGTACTATGGACAGATTTCCAAGGGGAAATGGAAGAATGAAAAAGAAAAAAAAACATTTTGTCTATATTGGGTTATAAGTAAATATTCTTGGTCCAAGTAGCCAGCAGATAATTTTTATGTGTGCCATGCTATGGAATAGTCAAGCTTTAAACCACTCAAACGATCTTGTGAAGTACTTTGAAAACTGCCGTAAACTTAAAGCAGGCAGACTATTGGAAGTAGACCACAAATTGAAATGCCCCAGAAATCTTTTATCAATTGGGCCTTATATTCACTCTTGTAATAAAGAGGCTTTTGGAGTTTTTGTGCCACACTCTAATAGGTGACTGCTTAATGGGATTTACGTTCACTCAAACAAAATTAGGCTGGTAAAAGACAAAGCAACACGCTGTAATGTAAATGGGACCGACGGCAGAATTAAATGTTTGTGGAAACAGGGCAGCAGATCTATCAAGAGCTAATTAGACAGAGAGTTCAGAAGCAGGCTTGGGAGCAAATAGTATCAACAAAGAAAGAATAAGGGCAAGATTGGAGGGAAATAAAAGACCTTTTGTACAGGGGAGAAAAGGAACTATACAAAAGTTATTTAATTAGAATCTCAGATGGAGTCTCTTCCATGAGAAAAACATATTCTAATCTGAACCTGTTAGTAATATTAAGTTGAATAAAAACTTTGATAAATTATTGTGTATCTAAGTGACTCTGTGGTAATCGGGTTAAAAAACATTCTTTCCCCATGATTACTTTCCTTGCTATGTTCACTGTATCAAGAAAAACATTTCTTGGAAGTTTATCTTTAAAGTTACCTTAAAAGAAAGAATAACAACTCTGAGAAGTTTTGCAAATTTTAAACAAGTTTGGAGCTTTCGAAAGACAAGGTAATAATGCCAATAAATAATCTCAGTGAAGTATAACACCTTTTGATTTCAGTTTTAATTAACATGTGAACACACAAGATGAATTTAATTAATTCATATGTTTTACCCTGTGCTGTAGTATGTCACAGTAGTTACAATTTTTCACCCGAGCCATCATATAGGGAAAATGATCTGGAGATCACTGGTCTCTGTCAACCCTTCGATAAAACTCATATGAAATAGGAATCTAAATAATATTCAAGACATAGATTTGAGGATGACATCATTTGTGTACACTTAAGTTTTTCTGGGGTAGCCAAGTAATAATTTTAATGAAACAAATCAGCATCTGTATGCTTGATATTTAAAACAGTAAAGCTTGATTACTTGGTTTTCTCTCTTTTAAAATTTCAAATTCAATGTGAAAAGAAGCTTTGCAAAAATCATTTTATGTTTAAAATAACATATGTGATGTACATTTTAGGGTTTAAAATAGTGTTCACAGATTATAAAGGAAGACATTTATCTTGTTTTGCATAAAACCTAAAGTAAATCAGATCCATCTAAGGATATTTGTATTCTCTAAGATTGTATTTTCATTATAATAATCTTTTCAGTTTGTTGAGAATTCCTACCTACTATTTATGAATCTTATGAGAATGAAGTATGCTCTTCTCTGTGAAAGTGCTTAGTAGACATTGAGTAGTGTACACATTATGTGATATCATAACAGAATCTTTATGAGAGACTGTTTCTGTGCTGGTAAGCATATGGAATTTTAAGTGGCAAGTGTTATACTGAGTCATTAAAGCTCATAATTCAAGTCAGTCTGATTAATTTTTTTTCTCTTATGCCACAGAAGAAAAGAGTTGTTCTGTGGGCATATTCTAGATAGTGGGTTAACTAATCCGTGAAATCCACGGTCTGCATTACTGTCGGCAGTTAATGCCCTGAGATTGCTTTATTCTTTAATGAAAAGATCAGTATGATTAGAATTGTTTTGTTCCTTCCGTGGAAATAGACTGAGTACAAATGCCCAGTTTCTCTTGGTGGAGTTCCAGTCTGTCTCTGACCCAGAAATATAGGTGGTAGTTGGCAGTTTGTCCACAGGCTTGTGACAAAGACATCTATCTTGCTAGTTTGCAAAAGAGAGAAACTGGATTGGGTCAGTTTTACAATAGATCCATTTGCTTCTAAACATTCTGACCATGTAAGGCAGCATCCTCTTAGTTCTAGTGGTATTGTCAAGCTTCCGCAACTTGGCTAATTACCAAAATCACCTGGGGAGCCACTTAAAAATACAAATTCCCAGGCACTTTCCCTGGAGATTGTGATTCAGTGGGTCTGGGGCACAGCCAGAAAATCTCAAGTGACTCTAATGGTTAGGGAAGTTAGCCAAGTTGGGAAAACTCATGGGGTGGTATAAAGTATCTCTTAATACTTTAGTGCAAAATATAATTTGCCTTTTTTCTGCTTTGATTTCTTTAAAGTAAATGTTATGGACAGAGTCAAGGTCATTGAGTTGCTCCATAACCAAAACGAGGGTGCACTCTCCCATAATAAATTCGTCTGATAATCTCAGAGTTATTCACCTCACAGGATGTTGTGACAATAGAGACTTGTTGGAAAAGGAACTGTTTTCAGATGTTCAAAAGGCAAATTCATCTGACTGTTAGTAATAACTCGAGTATTTGGGTTCTGACCCAGTTCTGTTGCTAAGTTACTTTGTAAGCAAGTTTAATATTACTCTGCCTTCAAGGATTGTGTTTTTGTTATTCCTCAGGTTAGGGAACAAAAACAGTAAAAGCAAACAAAACACATGCTTGTTTTTCTACTGGTCGTATTGAGGTGTGTGGCAAAAGTACAGATGGTAGGATTGTCCATGTCATGGTTATTTAGAGATATCAGAGAACATTGTGAGAACCAGAAAGTTCTAGCATTTTCTCCGATATAATTTATAAATGATCCCATTTTTCATTGTGATTTTGAGCATGGCATTATATTAAAATATATTATTGTACCTTAGCACATGATGTACAAAGTGCATTTAGTTTTACAAATTTACAATTTTGTTGAGTATTCTGTAGCCTCAATTTTGGATTAGTCTGAATTAGACATTTGATTTGACTGTAGCACTTTACAAAACATGGAAGTAGAATTATAGAAGTTACCCAGGTTACTATTTTCAAAGCTAAATAGGACTACGGTTCTATAAATCACACATGGAGGCACAGGATTCAAATGTATACATAGATGGTGTTTGATAATGGTAGAAAAATCATATGCTAATTCAAGCCTCATGACATTTGGTGGAGTTTTTAACGTGCCGTAGAGATTTCAGGGCTTTGAATGCAGACATTGTCTAGATACAATGGGGTGCAGCTCTCGCCATGTCTGTCTTGGGAAGGAGCAATCACCAGAACAAAGAATGGAAGAAAGCAGGTGACTGCAGCATGAAGGACTATGGCAAGTGTTACTGTGTGAGCAGATTAAAAGAAATAATATTTTAAAATGCATGTTCACATAGGGATACATAGTTACATGTGTGATTATCATTTCCTAAATGTGTACTGGGTATCAATTCATTTTAGAAGGAATTTTTTTAGTCCATTAAGCCTTTACATCTTCAAAGACAACTTTTTACATATCGCACAGATTTTAAATTTCACACTAACTATGCCATCTCCATGTTATATTTTACATGCAAAGTTTGTTTCCATAGTACTTTAAATATTGTAGACCAGGTGTTGTGAATTCATTGGGACCTTACATAGAAAATCAGTTAGGTTACATTCATGAAGCCAGTGACCTGGAGTATGGAAAAGAGAAATTGAGACTTATGATTGGCTTAGATGACTTTCAAAATTATTAATATGCTTCTTCGAGTGATATAGAAAGGGGACCAGCAATACTAGTTGGGGTTGGAAGAAGAGTTTTAGTAGGTATTTCCCTGAACAATATGATTTTTAAATATTTTTTTACAGTTTTTACCCTCGAGTTGTTTGGCTCCATCAAAAGATGAAGCCTCTTCAAGGTGTAGGACTGAGCATCGCCTGGGTCTGATCCTATGCATACCAAGAGCCAAGTGTTTTCACAAGTCCTAAGATTTGAAATTTTTCAGGAAGAACGTTGAAGGCCATATTCATTCTGACAGCGTGTTTCTAAGTTTCTTAATTCCATTTGAGATGGCTGTGTGTTCCACATGCTATATAGTTTTGTACTGTGGTTTGCTTCTTTGTGCAACATGATTTGATTTTCTGGAATCTCCTTCAAGGTGAATAATATTAGGTCATTATAACATTTCCAATGAAAAGTGTTGTCCTCATCTGGGAAAGTGATGTATTAAATGGCATTCAAGATATGTTTGGAAGTAACTATTTTAAGTTCAAAATAATAGCCTAATTTATATGTAAAAATTAAGATGTAGAATATTGGATTTTTAATACCTGGAGAATTTTTCTCATGAATTATGTCATTCTTCATTAACCTTCTAGCACTTGTTAAAGATTTTTGTCTTTTATTTTGTAATGGCTTTTGCAGTGAATTAACCAATTGAATGGGAGACTGGATGCCTTGATCCAAAGTATTGACAAATAAAATAATGGATTTCTGTATTTCCCTTAAAGTGTGTATATGAATATATTAATGAATATATTCTACTAGAAAAAATGCCTGTATATATAACAGCTTATAACCATATGAGAGCAAATAAGATGGGTGTTTATTCAAAGAGATGACAAAGTATCATATTTCCTTGTTAGTTCATTGATTCGGCCTGGTGTTTTAGTTTAGGCTCTTAATTTTTTTCAAACAACTTATTGTCCATATCCTGAGGCAGTTTTCCTAGTTTCTCTTTATAAGAGAAAATTTCTTCTGTTTTATATTAGTTGCAGAAATCTAGATTATATTAAAAGTTGTTTTATCCTTGTGTTGAATGAATGAATTCTGTTGGGAAAAATAATACTTTTCTAAAACCTTAGAGTATAATCACATTTCTTTTGACAAGTCTTTTTCAACTGATTTATGCATGGACTTTTTGAACCCTTTCCTAGATTAAAGTATTGTTCTTAATGTAAGTGATCACTCTAAGAACTAATGACCTCAGCATCCACGAAGCTTCAAATTAAAAAAAAAAAGAAATTCTGTATTGCAGTGCAGTAATAAAAAAGACCAACTTTCACCAGTTTCTTAGAAGTAAAATAATCATTTTAAACCTTAGTATTTCTGTTGAAGGGGGATGGTACTGTAGGTTCTTTGATTAATTACAAGAGTTATAAAATTAATAAGAAAGTTAAAATTGTTAGGCTGAGGAATAGAACTATCATTGTGATAGAATCATAATACATACTTATTTCCTTGATAGTAATGAGTAACTGTACAGAATAATAAAACAAAATTTCCAAATTACAGAATTATGATATATAGTTGTACATGTTATTTCACTCTCTTTCAACATTTCCCTTACAAATATAAATCATAAGCATTCTTTTTTTGAAAATTTAATGTTTTAAATGTGGAATTTTATTCATATTAGTAAATTTCAAAGGAGATCTTATAGATAGGTCAGCAATGAATGTTGAATATAGTATTTAATGATCTTTTGATTTTATTCTGCACAAGTTCTAATGAAGTAGAAGAAATGAACTTCAAATAGGGATATCCAATGTCAAGAAATTTACTCATTCTACTCCTTAGTTCTACTTTCCTATATCACGATTATTTATAAAATACTTATTCGTGAATTAAGGTACATTATGCTGCATTGAAGTGTGTACACATTCACATTAGATAAACAATATATAATTATTTTGATGTACGTAATTTAAAAACCCCTGTCTTACAAAAAGGAGAAATTAAGAATTTGAAAGAAAATCAGCTAACAATTTCATGATTCCTAAAGTATCACTATGTACTTTACCTTAACACGGCTCTGCGATAGAACGCAGCAGATGTTATTACCTATTAGTTTTCAGTGTGGCTCTGAGTGTTAAAATAGTAGCAGTCTTTAAGTGACTGATAATTCTTGAAATTGAGGCAAGACAATATTTTATTTCCAATGTCAGTATATTTATTTTAGTAATTTGAGGTATTTTAAAGACATCAGTTTTTTTTTACTTTTACTCTAAAATAATAATTTCCAAATGCGCCTCACTTTTAGTACTTTGTTTTAAGATATAGTGACATAAATCTAATTCTGTTTTTTGATTTTCTGATTTCAGCTTGTATGACCTTACTTAAAAGAGTTAGGAATTAGGCCGTGATAACAAGTAGAATTAGAATGTACAAAGGTGTTTTCATACCAAGCTGGTATACAATCCTCCAGGTCTGTTTCACCTAGTGTGGCTTTTCTAAGTGAAATTAGAGGCTGTATTGATGTCTTTTCCTTACTGACAAGACCCTAAGGCTTTTCTATTGTGTAAAGATTGAAATTTATCCAAACACCTGTATTTTAGTAGAAGGAAAAACTCAGAAAATAAAATGAAGGAATCTTGTGCTATCTAGTTATCTCAAGTAGAAGAAGTAAAGTACCCCCTATAATACAGATTGTAGATACCAGTGTTTTATATGGTGCATTTTATGCAGAAGTAGAGCAAACAAAAATCCAACAAAAATCCACCCCTTTGCTTCCTTCCACGTTTCATTTTGAAACATCCTAAGTATTTAACAGCACTAGTAGCAACAGCTGACTAGTATTAACATTTATCAGCAATTCAGGATGGGTTATTGTGACAATTTTATCAAAGCAAAATCCTCAGTGAAGAAGCTCAATTGTCAGATTTTTAAATTTATGATTACTGAGAATGCAATGGATTAAAATGAGCAAATAGGCACGTTAAGATATTCTCCGTACCAAAACAACCACTACTCTTCTCTTGGCGAATTTTATAATTTGTTGACTAACCACCATGCTTGCATTTACCAGAAAACATTTATAAAAATTGACCATGTTTTTTCCTGGGTATGTAGCCTGTGCCACATGTTAAGGTGAGCATGAAAGACAGTTGACCTTAATGTCTAAGGAGGAATAGCAAGAAAGCATGTAGATAGCAGGTAAGGCAGCTCTGCGTAGTAGTACATTTTGTGATGGGGTGGCCGAGGAAAATGATCTGTGGTGTCCTGTCTGTGGCTGTTAAGCTCTCAGTGATATGAGCTGAGAACTGAAAAACAGGACAGAACCAAGCACACACACACAAAAAAGAAAAAAAATCAGGTCATTTATCGGAACCAAAATATTCCAGGCTCCACTCTAGGCCCTGGTAAGGCAACGATGCATATAATGATGTAGTGCCCTCAAAGAACCCCACTGAGAATATGTTTCATTTACTTATTAGGGAGTAAAGTCATTTTGTATTCTGCTGTGGTCACAGAGTCCCACTGTATACTTCAATAAACACATATTAAAAAAGTGAATAAACTGGCATTAGTTTAAAAGTTGGCATTTACTGTTACCCCTTCTCATATATATTGCTTATTAACATGATGGATGCTTTTATGTTTTACCTATCAAGGATGTTTAAGGTTCAGAGTACTGGAAATAGTTCTCTTGATCTCTTGAAAGTGTATTGCAGCCCGCTGCCCTTAAATCTCTCTGCCAAGTTACTTCTAATATACCTCATTCCCTCTCACTCGCTGACTCTTCTCTCACGTGATAAATAACTCTGCCTTACCAAGGTCAGTTGGAAAGGCCCCTTTTACATATCTCATAAATTTTAGCCAGGTGCCACTGATGTGAGATTAATGTAATGGCACCATAGCAAGCACTCAGGCTTGTCTTAATTATGCTAAGGTTGCCGGTTCACCATTTCTCTTCATCTGTCTCGTGCTTTAGGGAACACTAAACACTATGTCATTAGATTGTCTGTTCCACAACATTGGCCCTTTGCATTTACAAAGTCATCAGATGGCTTATGACATAGCTTTTCTAAGAAATTATATTAAACAAATAGAGCAAAAATTAGGGGTAAAGTGCTTGAAAAAGAAAACAACTACAAACACACAACAGCAGCGAAACGTGTGTCAAAGTGACTACTCAACGAAGAAAAAACTCCTCTAAGACCTGTAAGTGACTTTTTGCTAAACAACAAGCAACACACCTGATAACAGGATGCTTTTTGTTCTGGGCGATCTCAGATATGAGGATGAGCAATTATAGAACTGATTTTTTTTTTAACCTTTAAAATGTGAAACTTCCTGATATATTCTATCTATTGGCCACGGTCCGCATGCCTCTTCACAGAGCCTTTCTTCTTCTTTCTTCCTGTCTGTTTGTAGCTTTCTACAGGGAAGCTGTACCTTCAAGTCCTATTTCCTACATGGGTGTTTAATTACCTCATCCGGTTTTGCACCTACTTTCCAAAGGCCGGCTAGCTTTGTGGTTTGAATTGAGAGTGAAAACTGTTTCACAGCCTTGACTTTTTATTTTAGTGATTATTTAATTTTTGCTTTCTACTAGTTAATGTTGGTTTTTATGAGGGAACAGATATCTAAGATGGCATCTTAATAACTTTAATTATATTAATTTTAATTTTTTTTTGAAATATGGCCTTGCTGTGTCGCCCAGGCTGATCTCCCAACTACTGCCCTCAAGCAGTCCTCTGGCTGCTGTTGCCCAAGTAGCTGGGAAGAAAGCCATATGCCATCACATTAAAAAAAATACATTACAAAAAATGCCTGTGTTCTAGGAATTCTGGTCAACTGGGTAGAGAGAGAGAGAGAGAGAGAGAGAGAAAGTGGGGGAGAGAAGTCAAAGTGAAGATGTTTAGGATGAACATAATCTTTTGCATATTTGTTGATATTGACCTAGTTAGAGAGGCTAATGCTTAAATTCTATGCACACTAGAACTAGATTACTTTATAATTGACTAGTTATGTGACCTATGATGTTAGCAAATTTTTTGGTGGTTCATTTCCTCATCCTTAAAATATGAGCAGTAATATAATTGACATGCTATGGGGATTGTAGGGACATTAGAGGGATGCAAACACATGAATCAGAGACTGGCCTATGGAATACACTGTAAGGGCCTTTGCTATTTCTGTTTTGACTTTCCTTAAGCTATGAGTTCATAATGCACTGCCAAGTGTTGGCTTTTGCAGGCATTTTGAATCTCATCCATCAATTAGAAGTAAAAAAAGTAACTCCATGTATTTCATAGGTACCGTTTTGGATTTCTATTTAATCAGAGTGAAAGCTACCCATGAAATAGATATGATTATGAGAACAAACAAGTGGATACATGTACCATTAAATAGTTCATTTGATAGTTTTGTAACTAGGAACATGTTTAATGATAAATCTTTTTCATGTTTCTGAATTGTGAACCACTCACTAATACATCTGTTGTGACAACCTGTGGTTTGTTTTGTCTTGTTTTATATTGTTCTACCTTCTCTTTCCAGAGATGATGAAAGATGGAGTACTAGGCACATCAGAAAACTCCATAATTAAAGGTTCAGTAATGGTTCAGAACAGTCCGTGAAAAAGATATGACTGTTTAGATGAATATATGCCATGCCAAATGGATGCTCAGTAGTTAAATGTGGCCGAATGTCCACCGCATGTGTCCAGTGGAATAGCTTTGACAACAAGTCTTCATGTAACTTCTGTAAGATTGCAGATAATGTTAACAACTGATTTATCAGTAATAGCCATTTCAAATATCCTCCCTTAGTATTTAGAAAATATAAAGTCTAAATTCAATGAATTTTTCTTAACTTGATATATGGAAATAGAAAAGAGTTGTTTGTAATGTTAGAGATGTATCAACCCCAAAACTTTCTGATTTCAAACATTCAAATCTTGAGGCTTGCATCTAAAATTATTCATAGGAATTACCACACACTGAACATTCAATTCAAGAAAATATTTTTAGGGCTGGAGGAATAGTTCAGTGGTTAAACATTTGCCTAGCAAGCTCAAACCCCATGATGGAAGTCCCAAGCACCCCATAAGCCAGATGTCATGATGCACACCTGTAATCCCAGCTCTGGGGAGGCTGAAATGGGAGATTTGTCATGTGTGTTTTTGGCCAACCTGGGCTACATGGTTAGTTCAGGACTAGCCCAGGGCTGCATACAGAGCAAGACTCTCTCTCTCTCTCTCTCTCTCTCTCTCTCTCTCTCTCTCTGTCTCTCTCTTTCTCTCTCTCTCTCTGTGTATGTGTGTGTGTGTGTGTGTGTATGGCTTTATTGCTGTATTGTTTATTCATTCATTCATTTATATTAGTTTTGCCGTCCTATCGCTATGTTCTGTGGAGCAGATGACTAGAAGATCACACAGGAGAAAAAAAATTGAGCATCTAAGGGACCATATCTTTGGGTCTGAAAATGTGATGCCACTTCTGTTCAGAGTTCACTGGTTATAATTTACTGTAGGGAATAGTGAAACACAGTATCTTCTTTGGAGAGGCAAAATGGACTTGCCAAGAAATTAGGTTTATGTCTGCTTCAGGGGCTTTTAAATCATGTCCAGATCTTTTTGCCTATATTCAAAATGATGTAGGAGGTAGGTATTTAGTTATTATGTTACAGAATCAACACCTTTTGTCATATATATATATATATATATATATATATATATATATACACACATATATATATATTCATGCATGTCTGTATAGTTTTCCATATATATAGGAACATACACACACACACACACACACACACACACACACACACACACACACACACAAACATATTGAAAAAGTAACATTCACTTGATCTATTACCACTTAAAATTTATTTTTTTGTATTTTGTACAATGCAACTATAATAATATTGACAATAATAACTATTATGCTTTTTGAAACAACATCTTGCTCTGTAGTCCAGGCTGCTCACCATATAGCCCTGTCTAGCCTCAAACTCCTAGCAGTTCCTTTTGCCTCAGCCTGACGAGTGCAGGGATGACAGGCATGTGACATCATGCCCAGCTCATGTGGTGCTAGGGAATCATATCCAGGGCCTTGAACTCACTAGGCAAATGTCACTATAAAACTCTGCGCTATTCTTCCAACCCCTATCCCTAAAATTATTATATAGATTTAAAATACAAAATAATTTTGATTTTTTTTTATTGCTAATATTTATTTTATTCTGAAAACTTATCTCTGGTGACCCATACAGTGGCCACCTCTTACAGTGTTTTCTTAGTTAAAGCATGCCTCAGACTCCCATTATGGGGGTTTCTCTTGCCATTGAAACCCTATTTTCAAACTGAATGGAAAGGTTATCGTATCACTTTTTATTTCCAGTAACCCATTTAATTGCCTTACTATGTACCTGATTTATGCGTATCACCTTGGTTAGTTCCAGCGTCTAATCTTAGGGGCTTCCTCTACTCATTCTTGTCCTGTGATTTTTTTTTTTCTGGCTACTATTCCATTATTTTAGATCCTCATTGGGTAATTTATAGGAATCTGAAAATCTAGTTTATTTGGAAGACTCCAGTAACAAATTTTCACTGTCGAGGCGCCATGTCTTACTGTGTAACATTCAAGAAGAAAATGCAGTCAAATTCATCTACTCAGAAACCAAGCCTTCACTGAGTCCCTAACTGGGTGCCATGTACTGTACATTGTGTTTAACACAAATATGGAAAGGGTGCAAGCTCTTTTCTCAAGGATTTTATAATACAATTGTAAAGTAAGCATATTTTCAACTACTTATTCTATAAGAAAAGAAGTCTTATTAAGTGTAATAAGTAAAATGTTGTAAGAGCTCTGAAAAAGAATAGAACAGTGCTCATGGAGGTAGGACAAGGATTTGTGGAAGGGCACACTCAGCACTGACCTCAAAGCCTGGCAAGCGGCTGGCATGCATAGCACCTACAGTAAGACGATACTAGAGTCAAAGGCCCAAAGTCATACACATATTTTTTCACTTAGTAAAACCAATTACATGTGTTCTACTTTAAAAAAAGTAGGTATACAAATGACTGTGAGAAAAGATACTTTGCTTTAAGGTCAAATCAAGTCTTTTGAATAGTACTTATTAGGCCGTAGGACAATGATAATTTTTAAATGTTTTGTTATGATTAGTTGGTGCAAACTTAGATTTGTCTTATAAACAGATAGTGTTGACTCAGAAGTATTGGGATGTACTATATTTGAATGAGATATAATTTGTGCAAGCCTCAGATTTTCATATTCTAAAGTTCTGCCTTCATGTATAAGTACTTCAGTTTGGCTATAAGGAACTAGTTAATCTCAGTCCTTGTAATTAATTGGATGCTAAAGCTTGGCGGATTACATCACTGTTATAATGTCCACTATACTGAGAAGAGTTGGCTTTGTTAAACTTTTAGAGCTGCTAGCGCTGGCTCTGTTTTGGCATTTGATCTCTCTACATCAGTATGTAGATAATGCATTAGTCTGAAGGAACTCTCCTTAAACTTTCTGCAATATTATTGCTACATTTACTTAGAAGAATTACTGTTTTTAAGTGTTGCGTCTGTATTTGTGACATAAAGGTATACGCTGTTCTAGAAGAAGTCCACTGGGACATTATTTCTTGATTTCCACCTATGGGAACAGGAGAGAGAATGGAAGGCAAGAATAATGCATTGAGAACTGTTAAAAGATTCTTTAGAACCATTGTATAGCTTATAGCTATAGTTTTTGATCACTGAGACCATGATTTTACTATGTGATTTTTGAACATGAATTTTAACAGGTGAGAAAGCATTGTAAGAAGTTTCTAAATTTTTGAAAAAATATCTTTCTATTACTTTTTGCAATTGTATTCAAAGAAGATATTCCAAATGTTGTAAGAAGACAGTACTATAAATATTTTTTTAAAGCCCACATTAAAACAATACTTTCTTAGCCTCTTCTCTACTAATTGGAGTCTCACTTTTGTATAATCCTGGTAGGACAAAAAGAAAATTGGTATAGCTAATACTGATAATACTTTAGGTTCTTTTTTTCCTTTGAAAAATATTTACATGTTTTATTGGGCAGTATAACAATATTGAAAAATCTAAGAGAATTATTGCTTTGATTACTATGAAATTTCAGTTTTATAAACAAAGACTAAGAAAATAAGTGAATCAATTTTGAAATAATACTGACATTATGAGAAATGCTCAAGATTTTTGTATATGTATGTATGCATATATACATACGCATTCATATATATATTTCTGTATGCTATTGAAATAGAAAATTGTGTTTGGCAATTACTGCATAGCATAATACTAAAAAATTAACTGGCTTTATTGTAACAGTTTTTGTAATAGTAATAGTCTCATTTTTTGGGATAAGATATTGGACAGAACCTAGTGGGAATCATTTGTGCCTACTCCACAGGGTGCTAGGCCTCCGATGGAGAGAATCAGTGGCCAGGGCTGGGAACTAGGAGTTGGTCTGGCTGCTGTTCCTGCCAGTCCCTCAATCTTCTTACCCAAGCTTTTTCAAGGGGCTATTTTGAGGTTACTTGTAATATAAGAGCTTCAAGAATATCAGCCTTAGAGAGTGGTTCAGGTCATCAAGAGCAAATATATCAGGACAAAGAAAGACAAAAAGTTCTAGTTCCCTAAAAAGGTTCAGTCAGAGCCAAAATAATATCATTGCTGATTAACTTTTGTTCAGGGGAGTCAGTACAGCACAGGTCAACATATGAACTCCCTCCATATTTCTCAATGGCAGAAGTATCAAAGGAGTTGCAAAAACCGTAGACCTGTCAGAGAGAGTAAATTGTGGCAGGAGTACAGTATGGGAGAATATGAAAAAAAATAATTATGTTAACTGAGGATTTGAGAATGGAAAGCGACCATTTAGGAGTGGAGCCTGGAAGAAGGTTGTTTCCTGCAAAGATAGTGTTAACCTGAACTAAGTAACAGTAGCAGTAGAGACTTCCAGATGGATAATTCCCTTCATTTTAAGTTCCTTAGCAAATAGTATTTTTTCTGTAATGCCATCATCCTTTTTAATTTTTAATAGTTTCTTATCGCAACTCGATTCTTACAGTCAGCAACAATATTATCTCAATATATATATATATATATATATATATATATACACACACACACACACACACTTTTACCACTGATATCATGAAAAGTTATTTTATTTGTCACCACAGATAAAATCCAATAATGATGCTTCAGAGGTACCAAGGAAACAACACCTCCATCAACCTAGGAAATTTCTGATGCAGAATTGTTGTGCCGTTGTGCCTGTGATATAGTTCCAAAACACAGAGTAAATTTAAAACAGAAACTGGAGGAAGACTGAAAATTCTTTGATGTGATGCTACAGGCATTTGGTATTATGCTGCCTAATAATGAACAAAAGGAGAAGTGGTGTCCGTAACATAAAAGCAGAAAACAATAATCAGTTAATTGACAACAATTATCATAATTGAGTTTAGCATAACTGAACTTTGTAATATTTCTTCCAAAAAACTTCCATGAGTACGCATATGTAGAAACTTACAGTGACCATTGCAATTTGTGTCTCTTGCCCCTTGCATCTTATGTTAACAATGAGGTAAAAATAACTTGAAATTAACATTTTTTTGTATAGTCATTTCTATATCTCCAAATATTTAACATGAGTTAAGTTAAATGGCACATACATAAATCAATGCCCACATAAATTCCAAGGGCAGAAAATCTAATCTCTAAATATCACAAGATTAATTTATAGATAAGGCAGGATGATCTCCATTCTAACCCTCCAATATTGACTTTATGACTTAGTTGCAACCAATTTTAAAATGAATAAATAAATAAATAGCTGAGAATGTTGCTGATTGTGAGGGCCCTGGGTTCATTTCCCATTGAAATAAATACATATACATACATACACTTGCATACCCCAATTCGTGGCAGTTGTTTGGTGACAGCATATTTATACCACATGTGCTTCAGAGATGCAGAGCATTCACATGAGCTGTCTTTTCCAACATATGAGGAAATACGAGCATACGTGGTTGCCGCCGCTGCAGCCTGAATTTGTCCGAGTCATGGTTATTGACCAGTTCTCCTCTCATTGTAATTCTCACTGGCTCCCAGGTTCCTCTGAACTAGGTAGATGGCTCAGGGTGGATGAGTAGGGAGAATCCTTTACATTTGTAGAGTGGAACCACAGTAATCGTAAAAGGGTCAGTGATCGATTTAAAATACACGTATTTGTGTAGTAAAATGTTTATAGATCTCCATTGTTCTCTGAGCATTTTTGGACTCTCCATGAATGTGTATTCATGCTGATTTTTCCATTGATTATCGTGTATATTATATAAATGAAAACATTTAAAAATCTCATTTTTTTTCTTCCATATTCTAAATCATTATGTTATTATAAGGGAGGCAGAGATGTTAAATATTTTTGAGTGGATGTTCCATCATTTTTACAAAAACTTCAATAAAACCAAAAATATCCATTTGCGTGTAAAAGCCTCAACGCTGTTGGACTATTTATAGATGCATAATATTCCATTGTGTATAAATACCACAGTTGTGCATCCCATATTTTAGCTATTGTTAGTTGTGCTGCTATGAACATGGGTATACAAGTACCTCTGTTATATGTTGTTTTGACCTCTTTTGGAAATATTTCCAGGAGGGGTGTTTCCAAGAACATCATGCTTAGTGAAGTGAGTCAGAAGCAAAAAGTGAAACATCGAATGGTCTCTCTGATATGAGAAACCCAAATCTCAACTGTCTCATGGAACTTAAAATGAAAAACAAAGTGGACCAGGGGGTTAGGGTGGGGAGGCTGGAAGGAGGGAGGGACAAAGGGAGAGCAAGAAAGTCCTTGTCACCTGGACAAGATACGTATGTGCACAGAATGCTCAACTTCATTGTAAACCTTAAATTTTGTGCTTATACATATCAATAAAATGGGAAAAAACCCAAAAATATCAATTCAAAGTAGATAAATCAACTAATTTCTTCTCTGAGCATAAAATTTAAAACAGAAGTTAGATTTGTTTTGAGTACTACTCTTCCTTTGTAATAAAAGTTCATTGAAGGATGATCACAATTGATAATGCTTTGCAGAATAAAAAAATCCCCTCAGCATCTCTCGGGTCTATAAAAATAGAGCAGGCCTTCAGAAGTCAATGCCATGGATCCAGCCTGGCCCTCCAGTTGTTTTTGTAAGTTAAGTTTTATTGGAACACGGCTACAGTCATTCATTGATGTGTTGTGTGTCGTTATGCTGCAATAGGCAGTTCAGTACTTATGACAGAACTGTGTGGCCTGAGACATTTAAAATACTTATCATCTAACCCTTTACAGAAAACTTTGATGGCCTTTGAAATAGAGAATGAAAGATCATATGTGAATTAAGTCAGGAGTTATAACTTATTATTTCAACGGTAATGCGGCATATGATAAAAATGCCAAGGACACACACCGTCTTTTGAAATGGAGAGATTTATTACCTGGCGGCTAACTGAGGCAGGGAAGTTGCCAGAGCAGAGCAGCCCTGAGGGTGTTTTATAGACCTCTTATTTCCGGTGTAATATTTCTGGGGGGTTGTATAAGTGGCACAAGTATACAGAAGGAAAGCTTAACAATTAGGGAAAATGGAGCAGTGCATACACACAGAGACTGCATCTCCACAGACATGTCAGTTAACATTTCCTAAAGATTATTTAGGCAACAATACCTGGAGTATTTGGTAGTCACGTTCCCTACTGGCCTCTAGCCCACCTTTTGTCCCTTTTGACCCGAGACTCACTTTCTCCCCTCAGGACCTTGACCACAAAACAGTGCAACTCTTTCATTAGATATGATCCTGCACGATGTGGTACAGTTGCTAATATGTGGATACCTACATATTTATTCTGGCCCGTAAGTGTCTCAAAGAGCCATAAACACTTTTACATGATTTTGTTACTATTAATATCTTGAGGTTTTGGGTTATTTGATTTTTTATCTGGCTCTTAAAATACATGTCCTTAAAGATTAATATTGAAAGCGTAATCCAAACTAATTCTTTTCTTGACTACATCAAGATAGTATAGAGAAAGTTATAGTCACAGTCCTTGGTTGCGTGTTAATTTTATACACACTTGCGAACTTAACCACACCCAGATTATCTCGGCTTTTGTGAAATAACATTTCATAAAATCCTATGCTTTTCTAGAGCATATTAGCTGAAAATTTCACTGGGCCCTTTATATAGTAGAAGTTGGTGAGTGCATTCTGCTAAAAAGATTCATTCCATATTGGGCATTACACACTATTGTTTATTAGGCAGTTTTAAATAAGGTACCCTGCATTTTGGCATGATCATCCCCTACGATATCTAGGATTTACTAAGAATTACCTAAAATGGTAATGCTATGGACAGTATTATTATTTCTTTTGCCAGACCAAATAGTGCTAAATAAAGAAATTTGAAATATGCTCTTCATTAAGAAATGAGGAAATTGCATATTTTTTAATAAGGGGAGGGAATTCTATTTTATTTAAAGAAATTAGTTAAAAAGGTGATTTAAAAGAATTACCTGAAATTTAGAGATTGAAATAAGTTAAAGGAAACTAGTCAAATATGACTGACTTGAGATTTTGTTTATTTTTAACTTTTGTATAAATTCTAGGATCTTTGTACCTATGTGCTTGCCTCTGTCATTATGTATCAGTATGCAGTAATAGCCTGTAAATTTGTACATGAAAAATGGTAAATGGGTAATTTTCATGGGGAATTATTTTCTTTCTATTGATATCCTCTTTTTCCATGTTCTGATTTCACAAACATTATGCTTTATTGAAAGGCATGTTCACAAAGCAGCTCTTCAATTTAGCTTTTCCCATTTGATTAAGCGTTGTTGAGCAAGAGGCACCTGAATTTGGTGGTGTGTAATATTTTGGCATTTTTATATTCTGTGTGAGCACAGCTGTAATTTAGAGTAGCTCTGACTTGCATTTAATCATCAACAATGAATCCTTGGGCAAATCTAGCTTTTAAGGTTTGAATATTAGCTGAAAAAGAATTATCATAGGTTCTTTTTATTCAATTTGATAGAAAAAAGTCACAATTAAGAATAGTATGCAGCAAGACTTGATTGGATGTGTAAAATATCTGAATATAAACTCATTTGTTTTTGTAGGTCTTATATAACCTTTTCAGATGAAAGTCATAATTTCTACATAGGTTTACTTTAGGTGCAGTTTAAAGTTTAAACTTAGATGGGCTGTATTCCTTATGACTTTAATCTTTTCATTGGCCTGAAGTAGTAGTCCTAGAATACTCCACTACTAATAATAATGGCTGTCACCATTTTTATTCTTTTGTTGAAATAAGAGGCTTTTTCTTTCCTGTACCTTTTCTGTTGTGTGGTGATCTAGAGAGGGAGGCTGGCAGTTTCGTTTGTAGATAGACTTCTACACAGAAGTGGGGAAAGATTAGTAGTTTTGGTAGAGAACTGCCTTGAAATTTAACTTCAAAAAATCAAAAGACTCTTTAGAAACCACTAAGAAAGACCCAAAGAAGAACTGGTCATGTACCCTGAAGTAGTGGACAAGGTTCTATTTTTGTAATGACACTTACTGTTTGCTTTTTCTCTGGAGATGTTCCTCTTAGGATGAGTTTCCATTAAAAACAAAGAAACATACAAAAAAATCCAAACCAAACCAAAGCAAACCAACTAACCAACCAACCAAACAAACAAAACAGCAAAAAACAGCTCAGTTGCCCCACAATAGAAATAATCTCTGATAAAAAGTTTTCACCTTTGCACAGTTATATCTTATTATTAGACAGAAGGTATTTGATAAAAAGAAATATTTTTTAATGTCTTATACCACACTCTCCATCCTCCTCCTCCTGGTTTTCTCAGGAAAGAAATAGAAAGGAATTTCATTTGTAAGCATGAAGTTAAGAGTGAGGGAAGAGGGAAGGAGAGGCCTTAGGAGAGGTTGCATGCAGTTGAAATGGAGTCGCTCAGTCACTCAAACCATGAGATGATTATTTTTGAAGCACAAGCATTCTCTTAAAGGGTATTGGAGTTCAAAATGAAAATTGCTTTTGCAGCAGAGTGCACCATCAGGTCTGCGGGGACAGATTAGCACTGTGGCTCTCTGTGTCCTATATACTATACACCGCTTCAGTGATTCCAGTAACACATAGGACATGGAGAAGGAAAAACCTGGATTCATAAAAGGACCTCATGTGATTCGCTGCTGTGTTTTATAGTTAAAATATATCTGATCACTTACTACCTACTTTAAAACTAATTCACAAAGACAAAGTGATTGATGGGTTAGATGCAGTCTTTTGGCTAAAAGTTGAAGCAGACAAAGACTGTGTTGCATGAAGGAGTGTATTTGAAAATTCACTTTCCCATCTTTCTTTCCAGTCTTTTAAGTTATATTGAGAAATTTTGGGATCTATTATCACTTTTTATACTGAGTGGGGTTTTAAGGACAGTGTCACCTTTAAGTTTTGGAGACATTGAAGCATATAATTATATTTTGAAGAAACATTAGCAACCTCAAAGCCAACGGAGTAGGTTTCACTGCTCTCTTGCTCCAATTGGCAATGCTTAGGTAGGGCATACAAATGCATTTCTCAGGAAAAGGATTCTTTTTTTTTATTATTATTGAGTTAAATATACAAAATTGGTAATAGTGTACTGATACCAATCCAGATTAATTTTTCAGGATCCCTTTATTGATTACTTAATTATTGGTACTAGTCTTCCTGGTGAAAAGGTACTTATAATTGTAAATCCATTTATAATTGGTATTTTAAGCTGAGAAAAAATAAATTAATTCCTTAACAGTTATGCAAAGAGAAACAAAAATATGTTACAGTCTTTTTAATACATAGTCAATTTTAAAAGGAAATATATTTCAATTAGCTAACTCCTCTGCTAAGATCCACTACTTGGAACCACATCAAAAATATTTCATTATAGAAGAGCTCTGATTTCAGCTTTCAACACACAACTCATGACTAGCATAGGTCATGGGGGTTTAGCAGAAAATCCCATTTCAGCATCCATGCTAGATCAAGAGACTGTGAGATTTGGATCCCTACCCTGATTTCTTTCCTTAATACAGACATACTAAAGCCACTTCCTCACATGTTGTGTTAGGCTGGTTATTTGAATGGGAGGGCAAGAGGAAGCTATGTTTTATCTTCTTTAAATTTTCTTACCAAATTATATGTGAATATATCACAACTTTATGTTATAAACATTTTTCTAGTGCAATTTTAAGTATTTTGATAGTTAACTTTTTCATGCCTGTTAACAAGAGCATCATTGTATAAATCAACATTGAAATTAAAGATGTAATATCTATGTATAAATATATCCTTCGTGATTGCTTTCTTGAATTTCAGAAAGCATAAAATGATTGTCTCATTTTATTTGTTCATCTCTTCAGTGCTTCCATGATGCCCATGATTATATATGTATCATGATGCTGAGACGTACAGAAAAAAAAATATATCTTTGGTTTTGGCTTAGAAATTACAAACTTCTCAAGAGCAAGGCCTTGATCTGATTTTGTTGGTATTTGATATCCTAGAGCACTAAATATTTCTTGATATAATCAACAAATTATAGCAGGTATTTTCCTGTGTCTTCCCTGCAGTACACTAACATTGACCTGAATGGGACCCTCAGCACTTGGGATATCCCTTAAGAGATGCTAGAGCCAACAGCTAATAATAGCTCAGTTCCAGTTGTCTCATGAAGTGCAAACATGGTGAAGGGAACATTATCAGAGGCTGAACCCCTGTGAGTTTGTTTGAGACAAGGACTTTACATTTTCACTGTGAAGTTTTTGTTGTTCATCCACACAATAATTTGCTGAGGCTAGGAATATTTTTTATTCATATCTCTTTCCCTTGTAAGAGAATAAAAGAGTGTGAAAGTTTGTACATATAATATGCAGGGCTTTTTATTATTTCAGAAAGAAGCATATAATAAAATAAAAAAGTTTTATTTATATTTTACAATATCTGTGGAATTAATAAAGAAGCATTTTTTTTATTGAAATAACATGTAATTGTAAAGTACAATGATATTGCATATATACAATGGAAAACCTGTCTTTCTTACAGAACCTTTATAAAAACTGTCCACGGGCAGTTTGCAAAGGGACTTAGACCCCTTTTCCATGGACCACACTGTGACTCCTTCCAGGAATACACAGAGCATGTGCTTGGGAGAGTTCCACTTGGCCCAATCCCATTTTCCAGGCCAGTGAGCATAATGGCAGGGTAGAAATGAGATGTGTCTATGTGCTGTTGGTAATTACTGAGTGTATGTTAATGAAGAGCTTTTTCCTGGCCTTCTACCAGCACAGCTCAATATGGCCAAGGATCACTTTTTCTTAGGGAAAGGAAAGCCACCAACACAGCTATAGCACCTTGTAAAAAACAAATTGCATTTGGATTACATTTTGAACTAACTGGAATACACACATTCTCAAATTGTTGCCCTGCAGTCCTTTGAAATTGAAGAGAATCTGAGACCGAGTCCCTAAACATTATAGACCATGTAGCAACACGTTGCAGAGAGATTTGCAGCATTTTCCCAAGTATCGAAAGTGAAGAAAACTGCACAGAGCATGCAACTGTGATCTAAAACCATTATGTGTAATAGAACCAGGAGTCATAGATGGTGGGGAGTCAGTGAAGAGTTCTGACAATATCAATGGCAGCTAAGAAGTGGTTAAGAAGAAAAGTAAGTACCATCACAAGATTAAATTATATTAAATATTATAATATATATAAATTCAAAGTAATAGAGAACATAATAATGAAAAAAGAAAAAAAGGAGATTTCAGTGGTCAAGTATTAGTCTTTTTGTTCCTTTCCTCAAAGCAGGCTGTTAACATTGTCTTTGGAACTTGAAAAAGTAGAGAAACTGTCAAGCATAAATTTATACTACAATGCTTTTATGTTACCAGTATTGCAAAAAACAAAGGAAGTTAGTTTGTAGAATTGTTAACTTTTCACAGAAATAATATAAAATATATTTTTCTGTTTTGATACATCAATCACTTATAAGTTTAATGCATATTTAATATTTGTGGTCTCCAGAGACATCATCTGGGGTATGGCAACCACTGTGATTTTCTCCATTTTCAGAGGTACTCCTACATACCATGGTTCTGTACGCAGGCAGAAAGCGTGCAGTTTGCAAATCCACTAGTTGAGATTGTTTTTGTGTAGAGATATAGTGTATTAGTTTATGGGGCAGCTATAGTGAATTATCACATACCAGGTGATATAAAACAGCAAAAGTTTATTCTTTAAAAATTCTGGAAGCCAGAAGTTTCAAATTGAGGTGTCATTAGGTTGGTTCTTCCAGTAACTCTTTTAAATATAATCTAACCCTTTTTTTTTCCACCTTCTAGGGCTTGCCAGAATCCTTGGCATTCTTTGGCTTGTAGAAACTTCATTTCAATCTTGGCTCTGACATCATATTTGCCTTTTCTATGCTTTTTTTTTCTTAGATGGAAACTGCAATTGGATTTAATTCACTACATTCTGATCTTGATCCTTACCTTCATTATATCTCCAATACTAAATCACATAAAGTTGGGGAAAAACTTCAACTCACTATGGGGAGGAATTGCATATAGACATGAATATACCAAAAGGTTCCTAGAGTATGGATTTATTACTTATTTGATGAACATGTACAGTTCCAGACATACTTGTACATGTAAATCATGACTAATAATTACCATGTTGTATTTCTTATATCGAGTTAAAGGCAGAAACTAGAGTGAATGCCAGCACACCTGAGACAGTAGATCCAACTCTTTAAACCTATTGCCTTTCCAGTTCCCTGTTGTGTGGCTCTTATCTTTCTCCTCACTTGGACAGATTACCAGAAGTCCACAACTTAAGGAGGAAAGCTTATTTTTTCTCACAGTTTCAGGTCACAGTCCATGTATGGGTAGGTGGCTAGAGAAGGGGGAAGCGCATGGCTGAGCTGGAGTCAGAGAAATCTCACGGCATGGCAGAACAGAGCCAGCCACAGAGAGGGGAAGGTCAGAAGCAGCACACACCCCTCTGGGTTAGGCCCCAAGCATTGGCCCCTTCTAGCCAGGCCCCACCTCCCAACAATATAGTGTCCGTAGGTACTGGAGGCTCTGGGAGGACACTCCAGACCCAACCCACAGCAGCTCTACAATGAATT
Source organism: Ctenodactylus gundi (assembly GCA_004027205.1). Taxonomy (NCBI): domain Eukaryota; kingdom Metazoa; phylum Chordata; class Mammalia; order Rodentia; family Ctenodactylidae; genus Ctenodactylus; species Ctenodactylus gundi. Next base: position 1,447,138 of record PVKB01000033.1, read on the forward strand.
TGCAGCTTAGCCTTTTCCTGCCTAAAATTGTGTTTTATTCAGTGGTGTGTTGGCTGTGAAACTGATTCGTATAGGCTACATTCTTGTACAACACCCGGAGGGACATAACAGTGAATTCATGTAATAATAAAGTCTGTAAATTTGGCGATAGATACTTTACATTAAAATTAAACTTGCCTTTTTTTTTCTTCTGTAATACTTCCCTTCATGATACCTAAAACAGGGCCCAAGGTGGGTGGTTGAGGGTGATTTTTATGCATGATGGTGTTTGTAGAGAGCAAATATGAATAGTAGAGGAGATTCAGTTCTTGTCATGTGTGAAGCCAGAAAAATCTTGTCATTAACCACTCATGTGGAAATAAACATGATAGATGTTTTCACAAATGACAGATAGTCTAATAATCTACATGACACTGTCAATAGTAGATTAATAAGTGAAAGGAAACAGAAAAACATATATGAATATATGAGTTAGGAAAATTTGAATTATCCATTTATTCTGTTTATAGAAAATAATTTTTTCCAAGTTTTCATCTTATGAAGAAGTGATTAGAGTACACAGCAAAAAAATAGGAAAAATACATATTTGCTAAAGATATGATGAATTTTTTTGTGAAATGGGGAATGCTTTTTGTGTGGGCTATTTACCAAAAACAATCAGTTGCAATTTCATTTTTCATTAAAAATGAATACTACAAGTCCAATTTTTGCATTATTAATTATATATTATTTTTTCTTAAAGTGCTTCTCTTCACATTTCATAGCTTTCAATGCAACCAAAACAAGCCTAATTTTGCTTTTATCTGTTCTTTTGTAAGACAAAACAAAATATAAATACCCCTCATGTAAGATTTTTAAAAATATGTTTGTCTCTTTTAAAATAAGGTTTAAAACAAAACCCTTACTAATCTCTGGTTTTTATTCTTACTTATCTAGTTCACTAAAACATGTTAACACTGAGTGGCTTTTTATTTCTCATGGATTCAAGCATGAATTGTCCTGGTTCCTTCCTTTTATAGTTAGTTTTCCTCGGGTAATCTTTTACTACGGTTTTTGAGGCTCTTTTGATTTCTACAATAAAAACAAGATGTTTCACGTTGGGATTGTTTTCTAACAAAGGCAGTATCTACTTAATTTCTGAATTCTCCTTTTCTCATTGATTTATTTTGGATATCCAAAGATGACAAATGTGTTATCTTTTTTATCCTTGTCTTTCTGCTTAAACTTTCTCTAATTTTAGTAATGGTTTTAATAGATTGTTTATTATTGTCTGGACTACTGACAGAGGATACCTCAATTCTGTGCTATTTAATTTTCTTTTCTTCAATTTTTCCATATAGCTCTCTATATAATCAAATGTGTGCAATCATGTGATTTCTACATTTAATCAAACAGCATCTTGGTCCAAAATTAATAGTGTCCTAGGTATTCGTGTGCAGCTAGAAACATGAAATTCTTCATGCTAAATTTTTGCCTGCAAAAGGCTGTTTTGGAATAACTGTACAGAGAGACTGAGTTTTGCAGAAGTGGAAAGTAGCTTCCAAGAGGAGGTGTACTTTGTCTAAGGCAAAGTCAGGAGTAGAATGCAGTTTAGTGACTGTGGGTCCAAACTGAGTCAACTTCATTTCTCATTACGTGTGCTTGGGCTTTATCCATACCCCAATCGTTGGTCTGTCTATAGCAGCTATCATTTCTTCAAACATAATACCATCTTATTTCTCTTTTCTCTGCGCTTTCAAATAGGCACTTGTAGCCATTATGATAAACAAGGACTATTTTACTCCATTACCAATCTTCTCATGGCCCTGTAAGCATGCTGACGTAGGCTTATGTAAAGAGTTTGTCTTCTTTCCAGTAGGGGTTTGTTTGTTTGTTTGTTTATTTATTTATTTATTTATTTATTTATTTATTTATTTATCTGTTCAGAGAAAAATGATTTAAACCTTGTTCTACTGTTTTTATTAGCTCAAACATTTTACTTCTAACTCCAACTCCAATAATCTACATTTATTAAGCATGGGACCTCACCTGTTTCAAACAGAAGGGTAACATTTCATTTTCTGTCTGTTGATTTATCTCATGCTGTGTAAAAATATCTCTGGTCTCCTAGCTTTTCTAGCTCGTGAAGCAAACCGTAGCCCCACATTCTGTTTACCAGAAAATTCCATAGTTAAAATTGTTGAACTCATTATATGTTTAGATTGTTGCCCAGTAAGAACATTGCAAATGTATGTTTTGCTTCAGTTATGCTATGAGTTGTGTCTTAGAAGGAACATGCCTATATTTGTGCTCATGTTTCCCCTTTTAATGTATTCACATGTCTGGCTCATTAAGTTTTAGGAATAGGAACAGAAGTCATTGTTTAAGGAAGTGCTGCTTTCTTTGGTTTGGGTCAGAGCATTTAATGGGCCCTACTTGGAATTTCTTCAAGTGTGTTTGTGTGTGTGTGTGTGTGTGTGTGTGTGTGTGTGTGTGTGTGTTAGGAGAAGGACCACTGGCTTTCCAAGTAGTTGTTTCAAAAATAGATTTTAAAGTATAATTTGTGAAGTGGAAAGAGTAAAGAATGCTTAATAGATTTTTAAAATCATTTCATTAGTTTATTGTAATTCTCCACATTCCAAGAAAATGATAAATACTCAAATTGTGACGATGTTAACAGATCATGAATTAAGTGATCTGATAAGGAACATTAATTTGGTCCTATTTTTCCCAATAATTTGTTATGAAAAATTTTAGACACACTTGGAGATGGAAGAATTTTATATCTTCTCCTATACTACACGTGGCATTTTATTGTTCATCTACCAGCTGCTTTTATTTTCCTCCTGTTTCCTCTCTTTCTCTCCTTGTTTCCTCCTTCCAACTTTCACACATTGATAAAGGTAATAAAGGCTTCGTTGGAATCTATCTGTTTCTTGATTTTCTGATTTTTCTTGTGGTCCTCTTTTCAGGTAATCGTTGCTTGTGTCCTAGGGAAAGTGTGTGAAACAGGTTGAATGTAAGATACAGACACTTTTACTACTTGCCTAAATCTCATATGTCAATGTCTATTGAAGTTCGTGAACCATTGTATATTATGGCATTATTTATGTACTACCTAAATAATCACTAGAAGCATTCCTGAAATGAGATTTTACTACATAGGCAGTTTACTCAATGTTCCATTCATATTCAGTTCCTCACAAAAATAAAAAGGCACATATTTTTCCTGGCTTATTTGAATGAGCAAAATTTATACTAACCTTTGTAAATATATGTATTTTAAAAGTAAAATATTTTAACATAAGCATTTTGGGACCAATAACTGATTTTATTTACAGTGTACCATATATTCATATAAAATTTTAGCAGAGTGACGTAATTCTGTGATAAGTTGCTTTGAATTGGATTTGTTTTTAGTTACCAAATAAAATGAAAGTGTGCTGAAATATGAAGATCTTTATTTGTATGATTCATTAAGATTGATTTTTACTCTTTTAAGGTATAAGCTAGTTAATCTTTGATGCTCAGTTTTTTTTTTTTCCGGAGACAATGGTAGCTTGGGATTTTAATAAATATTTTATGCACAGATTATTGTCTTGGCTTTTGCTAATGTTGCCAAAAAATACTCCCTGATGAAAAAATTTTGAAAATGGCCAAACACCAAAGTATTTTTTGGTTGGTTCTGAAGTTTGGCAGTAGTAAAATGCTTGCTAGCATATACGAGTCCCAGGACATAATGCTTACCAGCACATTTGGAAAACTATTTTACAGATAGCATATGAAGCTTGTTATTGAAAACCCTTTAAATTATTTCAAATTTAATTTTAAATAGGGTAGAGAATTCAAACTGTACTCTTTGCTTTTGTTGACATTAATAGCCTTATAAATATTTTATATACAACTATAAAAGTAATAATTCATGCATTTAATTTTTGTAATATTTTAAAACATATTCTAAATGCCAAATTTCTTTGTGAATATTCTTTACAAGAAGAATAAGTTGAGAGCTTTTGGAGTTACAGGGATATTTTTACAAGGACAAATACTTGAATCACTGGCAGTCTGTGGAACAATTTTTGTTGATTGACAATCACAGTTCCTTGGCCACTAGACCATGGTTTCCTCACATGGCTTCTTCACCTGGCACATACGGATGCCCTTAATGCAATGTTGTTTACCAGTGGGAACTTAAGATGTGTGTGCTTATATTACTGGTGTAGATGTTAGAAACTGCAAAAATATTTATTTGATTAAGAGACTTGAATTTTATTTTTGTAGTATGACGTCACATTAGAGTGAATTCCTAACAATCGTTTGATTGCTCATATAACATTGAAGAAAGGGATCCAATGCTTTGGGCCTTATGGTACCGAGAGTTTAGCAAATTTTATTTCTTTGTACAAGCTTTCTTTTCATTTTATAGAAAAATGTCTCTGAAGACCCTGAAGATGAAAGCTAAAATCTACTTTCAAAAAATCTTAAAAACTAAACCAGAAATAATAGAAGTACTAGATAGTAAAAAAGAGATGGGCTACTGATGATTAAGGGTAGCTCATCAAAATTCCATGAACCATTGGAAAATCTTTGGACTTGAGTAGGACAACGTGGACCCTAATTACTTTAGAATGATGTTTCCATCGTAGGCAGAATGACCTTGAAATTCCAGTTTATCTATATTATTTGAAAGGGTAACAAAAATGGGTCCAGATTTTAGTGACCTGTAAATAGTTCTCCTGTTTTCATAATCCACAGGTTTTGGATTTTGTTTACTCTGAAAGGAATTACTGTTGCTTTCTTTCCATTTACACTCAAAAATAATATTTTGTGATACTCGCTTAAGCTATGACAAGTGAGAAGGAATTTTGCCTGGGCAATCTGCAAGTGTTATTCATTCATTTCATCCATCTGTAAAAAGTGAAGTTTTGAATGCACGCGAGTCTTGTTTGGAGGACTGTCCTGTTCCCCACTACCCCTGAATTGTATGAGGGTGACAATAGCAACCTCAGCCTTTGTTGGATTTATTTAATGAGGCACAAAACATAGCGCTTGATATGTACAAAGCCTCAGAAGTTGCTTGATAACAACATCTATCCATCTCTGAATGATATTTGCTGAGGAATGTTTATAACTTTCTTTCTCATTTTCCTATAATCCTTGGCTTATGACTATCAAACTCATTTTCTCATGATGAAACTGACTGTGGTCTTGAAGAAGCTATGGTCCATAGCAGCTACTGATGGGATTCTTTAAGTAATAAAATGATAGCGATTGTGATGATATTTGTGATGAGGAAGAGGGTGAGGAGGCAAATTATTCAAATTAAAGAACAAAAAAATAATAATAGCTTTAGTAATCAACAAAAATACTAGTTACAGAGCATTTTTCACTCATTATATTATGAAAGTGCCTTTAAGAATCAACTTGAATAGTGTGTGGGAAAGAAATCAGTGCTCACTTTTGTAACAAACAACAGCAAATAGTCTGTATGCATGTACGTGGCGATTTTGGCAAATTGTGTCCTTACATATTTTTGTACCAAGACTTGATAAGTCTATTCTTTCTGAAACATACAATATGGCTTTATTAATATATCTCTACTGTTGCTTTTTCCTTTGTACATCAATAACGATTGCCAGTTTAGGTCAACTTTGTCATTTATAGCAAAATAATATGATAGCTTAAAAAAGATGAAAAATGAAAAATTTGCAGAGTTATTCACATAGTTAAGGGCCAAATGAGACTTTCCAATGGCAGACTGGTTAATTTCCTCATATGTATTCGTTCACATGCACACGCATACGTACATGATCATGTGAATGCACACACACACACACACACACACACACACACACACACACACACACATTAATCTTCTGAACAGTGACCTTTCTGGTCATTGCAGTAAAACATTAATTGTATTTCTTTTGTTCCTAAAAATGTTAATTAGTGATATGAATATTTTTATGTGTGCACTGGAGTGTTCAAACGATGATGATGTCAATATAGTGTTGTAAAATATTGAGCTCATTATTTCTTCTTGTTTAATGACTGAAACAAATCATATATGCATACATATGTTTGTTTCTAAAGGAAGATTGAATTGTATCCCTATCATGTGAAATAATCTATCATAAAAAAACTTTTCACTGGGCTCTTAAATAGTATCTGGATGTCTTAATAAAGTTAAACTTTCTCAGAAAATACCTCTCACTAACAAAATATGATGCAGTGTTCACAGTGTATTCTGTTATTTAAGCCATATACTATGAATATACTTTGTAGGAACTAGCCCTCCAGAGTGACAACATTTGTGAAATTGGACCTTTCTAGAATGTCCTTTATCTTTGAATGCATAAACACTGAGAATACTGAATTTTCACCCTATTTCAGAGCTATCTGATTACATTATGAAAGCGGGTTGGGAAGTTTTCCCATTGGTAGTGTGCTATCTTTTCCCTATGCCATGCTTTTAATATACATAAACAAAATTACAAATTCATGGGGAATCATGTCAGGAGCTCCTCTGAGACAACACTGGCTGCCTGGATATTGCTGCCCTGAGGGGGTTTGTTCAAATGATTGTGTTTCCACCACAGAGCAGATTGAGCCAGTGTAGCCTGGCAAGTGGGAGCAGGTGTGGGAAACACAGCACAGCAGAGTCATAGCAGAATGTTTATTGCCACTTACAGGATTGCAATTTTAAATAATGCTATTTGGTTTGTTTGTTTTCTCAGCGGTGTGATCATGTGTCAGAACCAACATAGATGTCTGCACTGTAGCTTCATTTACATTTCTTTGATGTTGGTATTTAATGAATGAACTGGTAGGAAGTTAGGCTCTGTGCTGTAGGCCTCAGTCTGGTAAATAAGGAGCTAATCATTCTGTATTGAGCAATTGTTATAGGTTTGTTTTTTATTGAAACTTATAACATTTTAAGGAGGCCTTGAAATTGCTCATACAGACTGTATTTGTATAATATTCCAAAAATATATAAAATTCATGAGCAATTAAATATTTAATTCTACTTAAACTGTTTTTAAAAAGATCTTCTCCCCACTTAGGGATGGGGTATATAATTTATAATCTTATACAGGATTGCAGGTGATTTCTATATACGTAAAATAAGAGAAAAGATGTTAGTATTCATGTGAAAGGCAAGGATCATGAATTTTAATTTTTCAGTGTAATGGAGGACAATGGAGGAATGGTGGATGGAGATGAACAATGGTCTGGGAGAGTCATTTCACAAACATGTACTTAAGCAATTTTGGAGATGTGCATTTGCTTCACATTCACTTTGGCATTGTTAAACATTTAATCCGTATTTGAGGTCAGCACTCCAATCCCGCCTCAATATTTTCTTGGATGCAGATGTAAAATAAACAAATGAAGTATTTTACATCGGCATCTAAGAAAATATTGAGGCAGGACTGGAGCGCTGACCTCAAAAGTGTAAAAAACTTGTATCAAGTTTTAATTTCACATGTTAGAAAATGAACCCCTGTTCCAGATTATGTGCTGTCACTTTGGAAACTCCTGCCCATGATGTTTACTGACATTAAATAGCATAAAGCCACAGACATTTTGATTCTTTGGAAAATAAGCTAATGAAGCATGTAATATATAACTGAAGACTTCTCTCAGTGTCAACAGAGGATGTAGATGTCAAACTGTCATAGATATTAGAAGAAATGCAAATACTATTATGCAAATTGTCTCACAGATGCTTACTTGTATTAATGTACTTTTTGATTACAGGTCTGAATCTCTCTTGGATGTAGTTGCTATTCTAAGTAAATGTGGCATTTTTTTCAGTTTTGCATTTTCTGCACTCTGTATATCCACATTGCTATAAAATCTTTCACCATTACCATTACACTGTATGATCACGTGTTTGCCATGTGCTCTCCTATCCAGTTCTTGAAGATGACCTTTCTGTGCCTTTGACCCATGTCCACCCACCACAGATTCTAATGGCATCTCCTCCTATCTTATAGACATTGACAAGACATTGTCTCCCATGATGCCTCCTCTGTGTATAGGGATATTGTCATGTTTCTTGTCTTTAAATACTTTTTTTGGCATTTGTTTTTTTTCCTCTGAGCACCACTTTTTCTCTTTGAGAAAAAAAAAATCTTCAAATCTGGCTAAATTTTACATTTTCTGTTTGTTCCTTCATTGTTTCTTAAAACCACACCATTTAAACACTGGGCTCTATTATTACCATGACTTATATCAAGTCAAAAATGACCTTCTTGTTCCCTACTGAAATTCTAGCTTTCATATTTCTTCATCTGTGAATAATATTTGATATACAGGATTCTTCTCTTGGAAAGTCTTTCTGAATGTAATTTTTTAAATACCTTTCTGCTCTTCTCAGTTTCTCTTGTTAATGTATTTTTTTCCTCTTCATCCACTTACCGGTCAGCATACCCAGAAGGGCTTAGTTTTATTCTATTTGTAAGCATACCTAGTCACATAATTTTTAAAGTTTGTGTACTGATAACTCACAGATTTATATTTCATCTCAATAGATAAGAACTAGATTCTACCTCTCAGATTAAACATTGGAAATTATCCATTTTTTTCTGTCAATGCTCACATCTCAATATACTCAATATCAAGGATTCTGAGATTTTGCCTTTAAAATATATCTGGAATTCAACTGCCCCTCAAATTTACGCTCTCACCAACCTTTTAAAAGATAGTCATTTTTCTTCTCTGTGAACCATTGCAGTGGGTTTCTCTCTGGTCTCCTGTGTCTATTGTTGCCTCTCTTTAGTCTGCTCTTCATATGAAAGTCTAAGTACTAAAATGTAAGTCAAACCATGACACTTATCTGCTGAAAACTTCCTGTGAATTCCTTTATCTCTTTGACTAAAAGATAATAATGAACCCTTAAGGGCTATGTGGTTTGATCACCATCACTTTTCAAGTGTCATTTCTTGTCATTTCACCTTTTCTTGCTGTCTCTCTAAAATACTGACCTTTCTTAATGTCTGTAGCACACTGGGCAAACTCTCCTCAGCCTTTTATTTATGGAGTTCCTCCCACAAGTTGAATGCCTTCCTCTTTCATTTTCGTCATACTGTTTCTCAAGTATGCACCCAGTAAGGACTTATTTGACCATTTAATCAAATATACAATTTACGTGGTACCACCTGCCCTTATTTTTGAATTTTATTTTCCTTATTTCTTATTACTATCAAAAATATATGATTTATCTTCCACTTTTCTCTTTCCACTAAAGACATGATGTGTTTGATAGCATGGATTATTTTTTTCAGCTTGTTCACTGCTGTTTTTTAAGTTCCTGGAGTGCTGCCTGATCCAAATGAAGTGTGCAATAAATATTTATCAAATGAGTAACTGAATGCTTGAACAAGTGAATGAATACATACTGAATGCTTTTAGCTTCACAGGCCAGTATGTGAGTTTTCAATAAACATCTATTGAAAGCACTTCTGCAAATAAGAAGCACACTGTGTATATACTTGTCCCATAATAGAAATTCAGTTCCTTATCAGAATTCAGAATCAAAAGTCATCTTAAATTGGGTCATGCATGCCCTCAATAGAATAACAACTTCTCAGCTCAGAAAATTTGGAAGAATTTTGTACCCACCAATTCAGAACTGAGCTTCTATTTCCAGACTTTGACTACAGTTTTCTAATTGTGTACCAGAGTTCTAACACTTGTCTATATTGTAATTTTTCTCTGTATTACATATGAATATTATACAGCTATTTATTTGTCAATATCTTTTAAAAATCTGTGTTCATAATACTTTTGAGAAATTAAAATGAGAGGGCAGGGTAGTTCTTTTCTCTTTTGTAACTTTGGACTGATGAATTTGAGTGTTCTTTTTTTAATTAAAATCATAAACTTATTTTTATTTGAATTAAAACAAAGACAACACAATTATGTGTATTTTAGATAGAACTGAAAGGGAAAGTGATTGATTTCATTTTTTCAGAGTGTTCTAATATCAAAGAAATTATGAATTAGGAATTTTCATTGAATGTCACTTGAATTCTATTGGTCCAGATTGTATCATTTTACATGTAATATTTTCTGAAAGTGACCATAATGTCTCAAGTTCTATATGGAGTTTTATTACTTGTACTTCAGTGTCTGCAGATTTTATCCATTTAGAACAAAGCTTCAATAAAAAAGCAAATAAGGAGGTTTCTAAGCAGCCAGAATTAACATAAGCATGTCATCGAGAAAAATTTCCAACACTTGTTAGTTGCAACAGTTTCCTTAAGAGCCTATTTAAATGCATTTTTCAAGATACAGATTTTAAACTCCCTATGCACTTAAAGTAAAAAACAATAGACACATAAAGAGGTTCTCTTTCATAGGTAGAAAGTTGAAGAAATACCAGCTGATAGCAACTGATGAAATAGAAAATTCATAATATAATACTAGCAAGAAATGAAATAAAGAGGTTACAGCCATTTGCATGGGCATAATGACACTTGGGAGTTCAAAGAATTCAGTGCGCTGCCATAGCGTGTAATTATGTCTATTCTTTATGGTCACCTTCAGTTGTCAAGGAAATCCAAGGCAAACTTGGATTGTGTTGAATACATTGTGTTTAATAAGGCAGAGAAGCAACTACAATAGTTTCCTTTACAAAAAAAAAAAAACAATTAAAATGTGTTGAAGGAATTAAACTTGTGACAAATCAATAATTGTGTGAGATTTCAGAACAAAAGTAAGACTTGAATGCAGATGTACCATTGTAGGCAAATAACCGCAATGAGACTCGAGGGTCTTCAGCGGGCTGTTGTTGCCTCCCATTTACCACATTGAGTTCTTGGAAACTGTTGAACATCTTTGCTGTATACATGAACACGAATGTTTGTTTTCTTGAGTGTGTAAGTGGATTCAGAAATGGTTGAATTTTACAAATATAGAGGAAAGTGTAGAAATGTCAGTTATTTCTCTTTGTTTAGACACCGCTTGTTGTAATTGTTAATTTGCTACAGGAGCGATGACGTCCTTTTCTGTCTTTCCCCCACGTTCTCTAGATCCGTGCTCTCACTTGGAAGGCACTGCAGGGCAGGGGTTCTTTTATGTGTGCCATCTCTTCTCCTACTAGTCCAACCATGCTTTTCGTTGGATTTTGTTCCATAATGACTTGCTGAATAAATGACTATGATGTTGATTTCCGTTAGTAAGATGTGGATAATGTCTATATTGTTTTAGTCAGAAGAAATTGGATACTCAATGACTATACCTCACCTTAGCTCATGCGCATTTAAGCTGCTTAAAGTGAAATATTAATCCAATTAATGTGAGCTTTTAAAGCAATTTACAGTTCTTGTCTTTGCTGACATAGTCTTATTAGCATAAATTAGTCCTCTTATGTGAAACTTTTTGACTACTACATTGGAGATATATATGTGAGCTATTGCTTTCATACTTAGATTATAGGAATTAAGGAAGGGCCCAGCAAATTCGGTTCATCTACCTTTAATGAGGTCAGGAGACAGTACCTATCTTAGCCATCTATTTTAGAAATTCATCTGTCTGCTCTTCAAAGCCTTCCCAGAGTTTGCAATGGAGTTTATTTGTGGTGTTTTATCATGGCATGGTAATTTCATTGCATAGTAATACTCCATTTTCTCTGTTTACCAATTGTTTGACATTTCAATTATTACCCCTTGGGATTATTATAAATGAAGCTTCCACACATATTCTTCCTAAGTCTGGTCATTCTCCAGTTTTTTCCCATCACAAGTGTCCACAGAGGTAGTAGATGCAAAGCTGGTGGCTTAGGATACTTCTAACCTGTGAAAGTCACACTCTTTAAATAGCATTTGGTTCAGTCATGAAAACCACTTAAATATATTATCTGTTTATAAGTTTTCCACTTACCTTTTGTAAATTGAAGAAAGAATAAGAATATTATATGTAAGTTAAAAAGGGGGGGTGGTGAAGACATAACTCCGGGAGTACAACAAAAAAATAGAAGCCAGTTCTGAATTGTTCCTTGTTCTTTCATTAGCAAAGGAGGCAGAATGAGGGAGGGCCAGCTCCTAAGATTGGTAGCACCATCTGGTTTTGTCTGTAGTTAGAAGCAGTGGCGATCGTTTCCTTCCTTTAATTTTTAAAAACAGCCCTTCACACCATTTTCAGGATGTTTTTTGTATAATGGGAATCTTATTTCGGTTTCTGTAATATAATTTTACTTTGCAGTGGAATTCAACCTTGTCTACAAATTCAACCCAATGTCAGTAAAATTCATTGGAAGATTTTACAGGCAGCATCAATAATAATGAAGTCTATATATGACTATCTAAAATTTTTTGTAATTTATAATATACAACACCATCATAGAAGAGGACTGCTTATAAATCTTTAGTTATTCCTTTATCATTAGAGAAATATAGCTTTCATTTACTCATACTATTTTTGAAATCTGTGGAAATAAAAGGTAATATTAACAATATATAAATTAAAGATGAAATGCAGAATTCTATTTAATAAATTCACCATATTCAATACTACAGACTACAAAGTTTTGGCGTGTGTGTTCACATTAAATTTCACCCAGAAAGAAACACATGGGCAAAAGTGTAGTTTGAAGATGCATAAATTACTTTCTTCACTTACACTATTTTTTTTTTTTTGCTGACCTTAAAAGTGTTTTTAGGGTAAGTGTGAATATCTCTTATAAGTTAGAAAATGTCATTTTAAGAGATAGATACCTGACATAGATACCCGGAGCACTCAAATGACAACTCAGAACCATAAATAATTGGGCAATACAATGAACGATGATGTAAGTGTAGCAGGTCAAAGATCGAGGGAGATCGTGGAATTCTTTGGGAAGGTTTGTGATTTAACTATAACTTGAATCAGACTGCAAATGAGATATTCTGGAAAGATATTTTCATTGACTTTGACACAAGTTAGGAGAAAGAGAAAAGTATGAAAGAAATTACAAAGTTCATGAAAGGGAACTTGCCAGCGTTCACTGGAAGGCATAGCATGGAACTCAGAGCTGCCAGGGAATTGAGTTCTTGTCTTCTTGCTTGTCAGAGCTTGAAACTGAAAACAGGTTAAAGTGAGTGTTCCAAAGCAGTTAGTGATTTTCCTGGTGTCCCATCCCTTTTTTGTGTCTTTAGTAAATTTCACATTTTGCTTTGTTTTTCACAGGGAAGTTGATAGTTGTACATCTTGTTAGAATTCTTTAGGTCTGACCTCTGAATTGCACTAAATGTCCAATTTTAAGCCTACAGTAAAATCTGTACTCTTTTGGTTTAGGCTTCATTGATGTTGTCTCTGGACTCTGATGAAAAACCATTGAGTATATGATACTGTTAATAATGGACAAAATAGGCGTTTATTGTTTAATTATTTTCTTCACACTCTCATGCATTTATATTGTATACTTCAAAATTGTTTTTAATGTACTTACATGTTATTATTCACAATTTTAATATACCATTTTCTTTTGTTTACTTCTTATGTTGGTAGAATCTCAGGTTTTATATTCTAATACTTCTCCTCGAATATAGGGTGCACGATTAGTGTTGAGTACATTGTATAAGATACTGATTTTAGAATGTGTGCCCTAAATTAACTCAAATGCTTTATTCCGCTCTTCTGTTCTCAAAGTGTACTGTTTCTTCCACCTGTGTGGCTTTTGGTACTGACTTCAATAGATAAGCTATGTGAAAGACCCAACAGTCACTGTGATCATTTTTGTTGGCTTCCAATTATTGATCATGGCCCTTTCTTCCTTTCTCCTCCTTTCTCATACTACTGGGGGTAATCTCATTCACTATTACTTCATTAAATATTTAATAATATCATTTGCTATCTTCTATGATTTTGGCCAGGTTAAAGGCACAGAAGATAAATGATTTGAGTGTGACTCTCAGAACTGAAATTCATAGTATGACCTCAGTAATAATACTTGATTGTCTCGAAATTGAAGTGCTCAGTCATGGAAAACTGGTGATCTTAGAAATACATTCATTCTAGTGAGGTTTTCAGGAGCCAGAAGTTTCTCAAATTCATTCTGTTGATTGACGCTCATGGATAGAATTTAATGTGTTTGCGCTTGCCAGATTGCATTTTTATCATCAATTTATTTTTATTTTTTAAAGTAAAATTTAGAAAATTTATGCTTTTTAAGGTTGTATTATTATTATGATATGCTCATGAGTTCACTGTGTACGTCCTACTGTAGAGTAGATTTACTCTAAAAATTTTTTAGTCATATATGATAATCATAGTTGACTTGGTAGCTTTCATATTCATGTGTCTTTGTATTAATTGGTTTTTAGAAAACTAAAAATTCACAAATATGTTATGATTTTTTTCTTTCCTTACATGATGATAAAGGCCAAATATACAGACATGAGCTTGCTATGGCAAACATGTTAAATTTGCTCCAGTCTCACAAAATTACCTTGACTCCTTTGCTAGAAACTGTAACCTCCAAATATGGTCCTTAATCATATTTTGAAATAAATGCTTCCACCTTTACCTGGGTTGAATGCCTCCTAAGTGGCCACAGTCTGCCAGATGTATGGCTTGCTGATCTGGTCACTGCTCTGTAACATTTTTTTAATATTAAAAAAGTTAAATTACATTAGCTGGTAAGGAAAAACTTGTTCTGTGCCATTGATTAATTGGCATTGATAAATAAGCCACATTAGTATTACAAGAAAATGGCACAACAGATTGATGTCAACTCGAGCTCTCTAGGAATAAAGCTGAAGAGAGCTCAGCACACCATCTGGAAGAGACAAAGAGAGGTGGCAGATTTCATGCAACAGGGAAAAGGGAGGATGCTTCTCAGATGCCACATATCTGAGCTGACATTTTGATGTGTTCAAGTGCAATCGCCCCTGTCAAAATATTTCTTTCTTTAGCTGTACTTGGCCTAATGCAATCAGACCACGGTGTGGAAGCCTGCCATATCCTCTTAGGTGAGATTTGTCTTGGAGTAGCGAGCTGCACAGATTCCATATTGTAGCACAATGATTTAAATGATAAATAGAAAAAAATGCTATACCAGTTTATGTTAATATGTACAGCCTGCTATGCCATTTTGATACAAATTTGAGTGTCCCATGTAAAACAGTTTTATTTGTTTGGTTTTCAGTCTTTGTACCTGAATGAGTATGGTTTCTTTGTGAATTTATATTGGTAAAGCTCATGATTTTTAAAATTTTTCCCCAAGTTATTATTAATTTAATATTCATGTCTCTTTCTCAAAATTTCTGCCAATTAGAACAAATGTTAGGAAACTGGTATTGATTGACTTTAAGGAGACTAATTCAGATGACAGATCATGTTTGCTACTATTTCGAAGATTAAATATTTTCTAAAGTCTAAATATTTTCACAGGAACTATACTATTCTATTTGAATAAAATATAGTATTGATATTACAGTGTATCAGTGGTAAGTGAATTTTATTAAAATGAAAAGTATTTCAAAATTATAAATTCATGATTATCTGATTAAGTCAGTAAAATACTCTGTGTCTCTTATTTACCACCAGTGGTTTGTATTCTGTAATTCTGGTATCTCTTCATAAAGAATTGCACAAAATTAAAAAAATATAAACCCTGGCTTATATAAAACATGTTTTATATTTGGTGAGCAGGCATTGGGCTCATGTGAAGGGCTGGCATTTTATAAATTTGCACTATGATAAAAATTCACTAGAGTAATAGAAAGATTTGAAAATTTCATCAGTAATAAGAATGATAATTCTAATTTCCTCAGCCTATTCTTAATGTATCGTATTTAAAGTTAAGATATTTTATCACGTTGTAAGTTTTTTGTACAAAAATATTTTCGGGATGATGTCGACACTGGATATTAGATCATACCATTCATAAAAATTATATATTTATCTTTGATAGAAAAGATCCAGGAAAAACTAAGGTGTTTACTGCTGTATATCAGAGGGAAAGGCAATGTCAGGAAGAATTACAAGGATAGGAAAGGTGAACAAAATTTTTCTAGAGATAGGGAGGGCTGACCACTAATTACAGCTGTACTGAAAGCAGCATAAGCCTGCTTGAGAAGTTTTGCATTTTTTGTCATTCAAGTTAATTGCTCAAAAATTTGGAGCACCTCTTGTTAGGCACTGTGAGTCCCCATGCCAGATTTAGAATTCATTTTACTAAATATTTTAATCAGTGTATTTGTCATAAACATGGAAAATATTTAGATTTTCTTTAAATATATTTGCAGTTGATACTGTTTATGGAAATTTATCTTGTCCTCTACAGTCCAAATGCTTTAATTTTATTAATTATCTGGGAATAAATAATTTTTAGTAACTTTCCGAAAGAAGATAGGCTTTGATTTTAAGAAAGCATTCAGTATATCCACTGACCATTTTCTTAGTGATTAGATAATAACTTGAAGTTTAGGAGAATAAACAAGTTTCTCCTTCATTCACTAAGAGTTCATGCATTCTGAAGCCCTTGTGTCAAAAGACAGCTTGACAAAAGGAATGGACAGAAAATCTATTTAAGGAAAGTTTCAGGGTACAAGGAGTTTTTCAGAAATTAAGGGGAATAAACAGGTAGATTTGTGTATTTTTGTACTTAAGAGTAGTTGTGGAGAAATGTAATTGGAGTACGTAAAAATTCAAACTAATGATAACGAGCTGAATAAAAAGTAGCTGGCAAGGTCTGTTTATCTAAGGGCTTTCTGTGCCTCCATGCCTACAGACACAGATGTTCCTTCTTACCTCATAGGCAGACACTGCTCTGGTGAGGGTCCTAGGGCCTGCTTTGTGAAGGGAAGAAGATGTTCTCTCCATGACCTGGAATGTGTGACCTCTTTCAGAAAGTCACAAAGACCTTCCTGCTTCTGCTGTTTTCTCACATACCTAGGCTCCCTATTTTGGCATTAACTTCATCAGAGTAACCATTCAGGCCTTGTCCTTCCTTAGGCCTACCCTACGCTAACGAAAGATCAAATGAAATTTACTTGTCACGAGCATCAATTCCGATTTTCCTAATAAGCAATACAGAACAATTCAGGTTTCTGAAGGGGGCCCTCAGGACTAACAAGATTTATGTTTTTATCTAAATTTGGATTTTAGAGCCTCTAGCTGTGAGATCCTGATACATAACCATTTCTCTATTTGTGTATTGGCTCGCCTCTTAATGTGTAACACTGTTTTCCATTTAACTTGATTTTCTTCCTCTGAAGAGCTTGCTACTCAATCCCTTTAGGATTAGAGTTCCGGCAGATAAAAACATTTTCTTCTGTCACTTGCTTTTTGTGTTTATACATTAGCATAATTTTCTATTTCATACCTCTTTACGTCTGAAGGAATGAATGTACCACATTATCATCACAAAAACCTCCTGGTAAAGTTGAATTATCCTTTCAAGAGGCGACAAACCCGAGATTAAGAAGAAAAGCAAGCCTCTCCAGGGAAGAAGTACTTTGAGTGGGTTTTAACTCAGCCAGAGCTTGAAAGTAACAAGTAGCAGAGGGACAGGGGAGATAGACACTCTCAGTCATTAAAAGGAGGGTGAGGAAAACTGCCCTCCTAGCTAGCTTTAAGACCATGTTTCAGGTAGAATCACTAGTTTGATCATTTTTTGGATAGTAATTTACAACCAGAAAGCACTTTTAAGATAATCTGTGTAATGTAAACCCACAGAGAACGTTTTTTGAAAATGTAGGGCATTTTTTTATTTTTACTATTTACACATGAAGAAACTAAATCCTAGTGATATTAAGTGACTTAATAAAGAAAATTAATTCATAAGTGCTTCTTCTGGGACAAGAATCAGTAACCAGACTCAACTTTCAGTATCCTAATATTATTTTAATGAAGATATTTGAGAGTAAATATACTCAGTGCTCTGCACAAATTAACTATAGCCTTTAAGGCTCTTTAAGAGACTACATTTCCATGAGATATGGCAGCCTGAAAAGGAAAAGTCAAAACAAAACTCATGCCAACGTGGCAGGCTTGCTTATCATTACACATTTTAAACATCAAAATTATTAAAACCTTTGCTTAAAAGTTTGCAAATATTTCTGATTTTAAAATTATGAAACATTTGGTTATGAGGTACTTTTGAACCTCCTTTGGAATAACTGAAGCTATATATTTAATTTTTATATAGCTCCTGATTTCAAATAAAACCTCTCTGTTAAAAATTGATTTTTTGAAACATATACAATTACAAAATCGTGGGCACAAAAATATAAAGAATACTGAGAAAATAATCTAGGTTAAACTTTTCATTCTGCAAATATAAAGAAACATACCCCAAAGTCAGGCCGAAGCATGCCCATTATTATATGGAGCCAGAGTTATTAACGCAACTTGGGCTTGGTCAAATAATTCTACTAGCTCATAATTTGATCCAATCAGCTGTAAAATCGGGAGGGGATATGAAGCCAATATCTTACTGAAAACAAGATATTGTGTCTTCTCCATATTTTATTGAATCGCTCATAGAAATGTAAATATAAATCTAAATTTGTGTTAAAGACAAATAGATCTATAAACATGATATGTATTTTAGGGTTTATACTATTGTTGCTCTAGAACTCAGGCTCCTGTTTCTTAATATCAGTTTTGTTCTTATATTTGCCCGTTCATATTACACAGTGAGATTTCCCTTAAATAGTCTGTGCAATCACTTAAGGAATTAAAAGTTTAAAAATAATTTAGAATGATCTCTTTGAATGTTGTAGGTAAGCTACTAAAATATACCAACGTAATTTTTTCAAATGAAATTTTACACCCAGCTATCTTACGAGTCATGTCATTATTACTTAAATGAGTTAGGGTGGCAGTGCATATCAATATTGGGATTTGTTCTAGAGTGTAACTCTTACTGTTAAGTAATATGTAAGATGTGTTGCTAGAAACGACATAAAAACAAAGCATAATACTAAGATTATTAGAATTAATACAAATAACATTCTAAATTTATGGCTTAAAGTAGGAATCCAAAAGTATCTACTGAATATTCCAATCTCCTTTGAAACTACCCAACCTCTGTCCTTTTCATCTCTTATGATATATATAAACTTTTCAATTCATTTGGAAACAAGTATCCCCAATTGATCTCATCTGTTTTTATCTATACTTTTCAATGCATGTAAGACTTATGAAATTGATTGCTTTCAAATTTTACCGTAATATTGGCATTACATGTTTTGTAGATCAAGGATTCTGTTCCTTCTTGTCCTTCAGTGGTTTGGGACTCTGTCCAAATATAAACACTGTTAGGTCTTCTATATAAAGAAATTTAGGGTTTACCCAGTTATGTTTAAAGTCCTGTTACATAGTTTTCTGCAAGTTTCTTCACCTATTTTGCTGACTTTTTGAGTGTTTGGATGACAGCATTATGTCTTTGAAAATGGAATTAGAGAGTGAGAAAAACACTGAGTTTCCCATTGAGCCTTAACTAGGGAAGAAAATCAGACTATTTAAATGCTAAAACTGAAAAATCATCTGAAGGATTTATATAATGTGCATTTGCCACAAGTAAAATGAGGCTTTTTTTGTTTGTTTTCTTTTGAAAACTACCCTTGTGGGGAAAAAAATAGTATTAAGCAAGTTAGATCACGGCAAAAAACAAAGTATAGAGAATTCAAATATTCTGTTCATTGCCACCCAGATCCTAAGTAATATGTATATCTAAAATGTACTATATATTCATAAAGTTGATGCAAAATACAGGTGGCTAAAACTATGCAGTCTGGTAAAAGAGAAAAACCTGGGATTAAAGTATTTCACCCAGATGGTTAGTTTATTCTCATAGAGAGAAGATTGAAATGTGATTTTTTTGGTTAAATAACAAAAGTAAATAGAACAATAAAGCATAAGTGTCTTGATCATAAGATTTTTTTATCTCAATAAACACTTGTTAGAATTACTTGTTTTGGTAAGTGAAGAGTAAGATCTCTAAGGGAGAAAAGAAAGCACTGTGCTTAGTTCTTAGCTGTATTTTACGAATTCTTATCAGATGCTTCTATCAGAACTGGTACATGTAAAGTGTTCACAAACAAGGAATATTTACATGGAACGGACCACTCTCTTTCTCTGAATAAACCTTGGCAAGCCTTACAATATATGTAATTGCCGTTTCCTGATGAAAACAGAGGTTTCTTCGAAGGCATTTAGCAAGAGCCAAATTTTTAATGCTGCTTCTGGCAGTTACCTCCATAGTATCTAGGCATGTTGCCATTTCAGTCTGTAATAATGAAAGATGGAAAGGAAAAAAAAAGCCCTTTTCTTTTTAAAGTCCCAGGTATCTCCAGGTTTAAGCCCATCAGGAGTCCAGACAAATGACTTAAAACTTGTTGAAGATCAAAGTGAAAACATTTTATAACTTTTTTTTTTTTCCCTCTGAGACACCCTAAGGTTTTGTCTATTTGAGATGACTGGTTTTCTTTTTCCTTGATTCATAGTGTGAAATCATTTCTTCTAAACCTGCCTATAATCTGCAGCTCAGCTATCTCTGACATTCTGTTACTCTCCATGAAAAACTTCTCAGGCAGCAAAGCAAAGTTACTTTTGGAAGATCCATCCTTGAAATAGAGAATTCTGGTCAACTTACCTGGTTTTGTTGAAATCTGTATCGTAATGGCGTTTAGAGAGTAGATAAAGCATGCAGTCATTTGCTTAAATCTGGGTAAATGGCTATATTTTGTGAAAGAAAGTTTTAGATACTGATAAAGCTATTCATCAGTTTATTAAAATATCAAATTTAAACTAATTTAAGGTCCATATAATAAAATTATCATTTTTCTTTGAACCTTGGTTTGTCACTCTTCACTAGCTTTTGAAATGGTAGTTATTATAGTGCTTTACTTTGGTAAAATAATCTTTTGTAATATTGTTAAATAATTAGATAAAAGGATAAATTAAAAATAGTGAGATCAATTAAAGATAGTAGTGTAATTCTGGTCATTTAAACACAAATTCTGCACAACATACTCAACAAAACACATGTACCACATTCAACAAGGAGAGCTTGTTAAATTCTAGATACATTTGTGTATTATGCATCTACACTGTTTTAAATATTTAAAATAGTGATTCTTCTGAAAATGGAGTGTCCTTGATTTGTATTCAACAATGACTTCAGCAATTTAAACAAAAACTAACTTTATCTCAATTGCCTCTGAAAGACCTTAGATTGATTTTGAATGTAAATTGTGCTTATCTTAAAGCATAAAATCTATTGGAAACCCATTAAAGAAGATATACAAACAGCATGCTTTATTTTGGATAAAGAAACATTTATGTTGCCTAACTACATGTGGGATTCTTTTATGTCGTAATCTGCAAGCAGATTTCTATTCCTTCTGTGAATTTCTGTTAGGGTTTTTGCTTGGGATTTAGCAACCTCCCATAATCTTATGTCACTGTCCTCATTCTCCAGCTTTTTACCTCTTCAGCAAAACCACCCTCCAGCCAGGAGCTTGAAACGAAAAGGCGGACGCCATTTTCATCTCCTTTATGGTCACCTTCCATGGAATAGAACATTCCATTCCCCGAATTCATGCATCTGATACCTTCTTTATCCAGAGTCTTCATTATGCCTTAGATCCCCATGAAGCATCATTTGTAGGTTATTTCTAACAGCCCTGCACTCGCCTTCTTTCTTCCAGCCTTCCCCCTTTCTAAGCCACCTTTGCTGCAGAAAGCTCTGTCACACGGACCGGCCTATGACTCTCTTCCCTTCTACTCTATTCTCGTAGGCGCTATAAAATCCTAATACTGAGCTCGATTTACTGTTCTCTTTTCCTGTACCTTCACCTCTTTCTGCATTATCCCAATTGAACAGTCACAGCTTTATGTAACTCTATGCTTTGGCCTACTCGCGTCTTTCTTCCCTGGCTTCCTTGCCCATCACTGATCCACGGTACCCATCCCTTGCTCATTTCTGACTGTAATTCAGCTGGATTCCACCTGAATCATTTTTAAAAAGATTCCTAAGCTGATCTTTCATGCTTTTAAGGATTAGTTGCTCTAATTATCTGATTCTATAGAACTTGCCATTTTGCTCTCACCTAATTTTTTTTTATCTCATATTAGTGAGGTTTATTTCCTAAGTTTTCCATATTATGTTGTGTTACTCAACTACAAAACCAAAACATTCTTGGCCAATATATGATGTAAGCTTACAAGTGACTCCCACTTGCATGAATTCCTCGTGATACATTGAATTTCAAATCAACACATGAGATTCACTCTTCTCTTTTCTCTCTAAGAATTTTGTTTGTTTAATCCTAGAAAATGTAAGTTTCAAAGTCAGATATTACAAACATACCATCATACCTCATATATAGATTCACTTTTTTTGCCTTGTAGATGTAATTAGTTGATATTTATGTTTTAGACTACTTTAAGCTTTTTAGGGAAAGCCTTAATGGTGTGGAGCTTTTATACATATATCAGTATGTCACTGTGTGTATCACCATGTGGTTGATTGAATTTTTATTTGTACAGGTACCTGGAGCTGTATACACAGATTGTCATTACCTTTTTCTCGCTGTTACACTATAACACTTAGATGGGAATCACTGGTGATTTGTATTGCTGTATTTCCTGCTCAGATAGACTCTGAAGAATTACAATAGTGTATTTCTTCATCTTTGCTGTGCACTAGTGCATTTCTCAGTAGTACTGTGTATACCAGAAGCCCACCAAGTGTTCTTGCTGAATGGACATATGAATAGAGTCTCTATTGTAGATCTTGAAGGATCACCAGCCTATTGGAAATACAAAATTTTAATTATAAATTATTTCTTTCCCCATGACATTATACTCCAACATATATCCTCATTAAATTGGCGTGTGGAGGGTAAATTCTTTGAGGGTGACTTCCTACTATTTAAAGTTAAAATCATTTCAGATGCAGGGAAAATATTTGGAAAATTATAGGGATTTGCACTGTTTTACTATCTTCTCTTGAAGTTACAGATCACCAGTTCTTAGATAATGTGTCTTCTCCTTACCCTTGATCTAAATAGGATTAATTAGCCACATGGAACAGTTAATTTTTTTTCTTGGCAGTTTTTACTTCTCTGTTAGGAGAACAGAGAATATTATTATGCAAAGAGAGAACAACAGGGCAAATGCTACACAAAGAGATAGAGCAAAAGGAAATTTTAAAAAATGTTTGAAAGAATATTGAAAAAAGTTAAGAATATCTGTTTCTCTTTTGTGTAATCTTTTCATTAATGTAACATGATCTGAACATTGTGGCGTGACCTTTAAGCTCAGCTTGATTGGCAGAAAGCCACGGATTCGCTCTGTCTCTGACAGCATGATGCCAAAACATACTGTCTCTTCGCTATAAATCTCATTATTATTTATGCTACGTGAATGGGCATTGATTTTCATTCAAAGCAAGTTCCCATAAGACTTGTTTTATTTTTTATACTGGGCACAGTAGTTCATTGGATTTTATTTTAACTCTGACCCTGGTCCATAGCCTTTAATCTTGTAAAAGTCTAGGTTTATGGAAAAAAAAATGAAACCCAGCTTTTGACATCTAAAGAAAAAAAGTTATCAGCATGTAGCATCATTCAAAGATTTGATAACTTACATTGTGTTCCTTAATTACAATTTTTATTATTTTAATGATGCTCTGCAACCTTCAGATGCTCAATTAAAGCTCAGTGGTAATGAAGAAGGAGAAATAAATATTAAGGTAAGGCAAATTTTAAGGCACTTTTTTAAAGGAACTGGATTTTAATATATAAAATGTTTATTCTGATTAATCATTGAATACAGGCTGCAAGAAAAACTCAGGTAGACATTTATTTAGTGAGGCTTTGCTCATGAATAAAGAAGAGATCATCTGTTCCCTTTTATGAATGAAAATGGAATGTGAGAAGCAATTCTTTCTCAGACTTTAAACAGTCTTCCATGCATATAGATTATTCTTTTTGCTGTCACTTAAAGGTCTATACTGCTCCGTCTCACTACTAAGCCATTTTCCATTACCTATTTCCATTTGCCTCATAGGAAGTAAGTTCTATCGCATTTGCAGAGATCTTGAGGAGCTTAAAGAACACAGTGGTCTTGTCATTGGCTAGATCTGAGTCCAGTTGAGAATTGCAACCTCTGTGATGTTATGGTTTTTACTTTTATGCATTGAGCTTTTTTGACATTACATTTGTTTCTTTCTGCATATCACAGTGTTCTGATAATGCATATGGCTTTGGATGAGTAATAAAGTTTTACATAGATTAATGTATTATTTTGTGGAAGGTATGTATAAGCTGGTATAAATGAACAATATGGAGTTTTAGCTGCATTCAACAAATGAGTTTATCAATGATCATGTTAATCATTATAAATTGTTTAAAATTAGTGCATTTTCCTAAAACTAGATAATCGTATTTTCTTAACTAGGGAACAACTTTCCTATGACTTAGATAAAACACTAAGAGTGTATCTGTCTCTTGTTGCTGTGCAGTGAATTAGCACAAGCTTAATGACTCAAAACAACATGCATTTATTATGTCGCTTCCCCTGGGTTAGAACTACAGGTACAGCCTGGACGAGCTCTCTGCTCAGAGTCAGTGCTGCCTTCTCATCTGGGAATCATCGTCTTCCAAGCTCATTAATGCAGGTGGAAGAATTTATCTCCTTGTAGCTATAGGACCAGGATCCACTCTCAGCCCCTTTCATTTTCCCCTGCCATTAGCCTGTGGTTGCTATTAGGATGTAATGGTCACTGGTGGTCTTTGTCCAAATCTTGTGGCTTCCTCTCTAGGCAGCTACTATACACCTGTGTGCTTTGTTTAGGGCCAGTAGAAGAAGGGCATCATTTCTCATTTGAATCATTTTGACTTTTAAAGTTCTTACCCAGGTAAGTGAGGCCCACTTGGTACAATCTTCCTTGTCATTAATTCATAGTAAACTAGAGATATTAATACATGTGCAAAAACTATCAGTAGCAAAAATATAATGATATGAGTTAAATTTTACCATATTTACATGGTCCATACACATAGGAAAGAATTACAAAAGCCTAAGTGCTAGAAGGGCAGGAATTTTAGGGGCTGTCTTAGAATTCTACGCATGATAAAAACCGTGTTATTTCGAAAGTGTAAAGCTAAAAAGAAACACTAAGATAATAATAAAAATAAAAGAATTCTATTGGAAAATATTGAATATGCAGTTTTCAAATGTGAAACACAAATCAGTTAGTTGAAATCAATTTCATAGATAAGAATACAGAATAAAAATTTCCAGATTCTAGATAAATTATTTCAACCTCAGGTAAATGAAGACAATGAAGAAATTAAAAAGTTCGAAACCAGCTTGAGCCACATAGTGAGTTTAGGACGAGCCTAGACTACAGAGAAAAGCCCTATTTCAAAACAAAACAAAAAAAAGAGATAGTAGCAAATTATATTTCGATTAGACTTATCAGTAATAGAACAAATATAATTATTCCAAATAGGTAACCTATGATTATTTGAAGGCACTTTTTATACAATAAAATGTATTGAAATTCCAGAAGAAAAGTGAGTTCAAAAGCTTTCACGTGACTCCTAAAAGATACCTAGCATATAAATGAAAATATAAAACTTAATAAAAACAATTCAGAGAAAAATGAAATCTTGATTATCATTGATTATTACTTAGAACTCTGATTCAACATTGCAAAAAGCAAGGTAATGATAACCTAAATTCCAAAAATTTTAGATGAAAATATAAAATGTTATTTTAGATCTTCAGAGCCCTATTCTTGGAGTATTTCAGTGACATTGATTGTGTCTCTTTATTTTTGTATCTTATCAAATTCTCATGAAAAGAGAACAAGCAACATTAAAATCCACTGGCTTTCCCTTTTTTCTTCCCTTTTGAGCCGTGTGTCGCTTGCCATCTTTCTTAGTTGTATCATTCAGCGAGGTGTTTGTTTGCTTAGAGCCAATGTCAAGACATTAGTGTGGCAGACATATTTAATTTCTACTCTTTTTGTTGGTGAGGCATAATTGGGTAACGGTATGAGTAATGCATTTGTACCTCTGTCTTCTAGTTTTGCTCAGCTGCCAATACAAGTTAATTGGGTCGCATTTTTATTTATACCAGCAACCTTGACTTCATTATCTTCATGGCTCCCCAAATAAATACAACAACTCTGTTGATCTATCCCAGTTATTTCTAGATGTCAAGTTCATGATCTAAGAGAAAATAACCTCATTTCACTACTATGAAATAGCAAATTTGAAGTTATGCTACACTAGCTCATCTGACTAGATACATTTAACTTCAACTTTATTTTATGTTTTATAAGAGGAAGTTTACATAGCTTGAGAAAAGGAATGGATATAACTTTTTAGGTTTGTAAATCAGGTATAAACTTAACATTAAATAACTTAAAATTATAGCATCAATGTGGTTATCTGTCTAAGAGCAAGCATTGATTCTCGCATTAAAAATTTTAAAACCAGAAAGTTAGTAGGCATCAAATAATTCATATAGCTATAGGAATGGTTTCTTAAGTCTTTGAAGACTTGTGGATTAATTTTCCGTAAGAGTTTGGCAGGATTTATAGATGTTTTATGTAACTACTGCACCTAAGTCAGTTGATCTTTGGGTTGCTTGAAATGCAATCTTTGAATGACACTAGCTAGAAGTTCTCTCAATTTATTTCTCTACCCTGCACTAATGGTTCCATGAGAAAATAAAATATTAGTTTACTGTGGTAGTGTCATGTTGGTTAATAGAGGGTTGTACACCAAGAAATAGTAATGCAACATAATTGCAATTAAAACAATTTCCTAAATATTATAAGACAAAAATCTGAAAACACTGTGCGACTTGAAAAGGAAAAACTGACTAGGAAAAAAATGCAACACCGAGGCACATTTGTGGTAGGGATTGCTCTTAGGAATGTGAATTACAGTTGCTTCCAAATGAAGTGCTTCGTCATTTCACCATTATTTTGTGGACTTAGTCATTGAAGAACTATTGTCTGAGTAGAGCCGGATTGTAATAAGGCTATGTTGATAGAACTGCTATATTTTTCTGCTGATGGATGGATGAGATAGCAGTGAACTTCTAGTCTAGGAGGACAAGAACCCTCGAGGAATGCATACTTAGTTGGAAAGGCAAACACATGTCTATTTAAGTTTCATGATATTATTAAGATAAAGGCTTATGGAGAGAAATAATATAGCTATGAAACCGAATGTGTTCAGAACATAAACAACTAAAAACCACCCAGAATATTATAGAAATTAGGACTGGCATAGTCTTAGTAAACAGGGCAAGTGTTCAAAATTTTAAGGAAATAATTTGTGGGAAGTAAGTGAATCAACTCCTTACTGGGTTTTTCAATTTATGAAATAGAAGCACAGTATGCCTCACTAAATTTGACTTTCTGATAAACAACAAGTGTGTATTTATGTGTGTGTGGAAATCCCAAATATTGTGATTTTAAACTGAAGAAGAGTTTAGGCAGCAGAGTCAACAAATAGGTTCAAGTATATATCCTTAGAAGATAAAGGCAAAAACATGGCTTTTCTGCAGATACTAAGAAGGGAGTGACTATTTATTTATCCAAGATCGTTGCAGAAATATTCTTAATCTATGTGGTAGGCCCTTCTGAGCAGAGACATAGTATTGGAGACTACAGGCTAATGGAGGTGGAGTATGGGACTTTAAAGACAAAACCGCTTCCCAGTTAGACATATTAGACAATATTAGTAACAAGTCTGAAGGTAAACTGGTATTTTATTAAAGAGGAAGATTCAAATTAGGGTAGGTGGCTTAGGCAAGACTTAGAAGTGGCATTTAAACTGGAATATTAAGAAGGAAGGGTAGAAATATCAGGATAAAATAAAAGGAGAGCCAAGAGAACATGGCGTCATGAAGTCTAGGAGACTGTCGTGGATAGAGATAGGCTGTGTTAGCCTGTTTTACATGGGCACATACAGGAAGAGTTACAAAGTGTCGATTAGATTTAGCAATACGGATATCATCGATGATTTCAGCAAGAGCAGTGTTTGAGCTGATCTCAGGTTGAGATTAATATTGTATCTTCCTAATTATTTTAAATTCTTATGTTAAAGAAATTGCATTAAAATTTATATAGTTTGTAGTTGTTTTAAAAAAGAGACATGATTTGGCTATTGTGAATTGTGCTTCTATAAATATGAATATATGCATGTGTCTTTTTGATATGTTGATTTAGCTTCATTTGATATTTTGATTATTGTATACCTTTTGATTTGCACGCTTTTGAGACATTGTTTCCCGCTTCATGTTTGACATTGTTCAAATAATAAAGTAGAATTTGAATTAGAAAAAAAAAAAGACATGAGAAGAGAATGTGAGGTTTCTGGAGGCATAACTGATGGGCAGCAACAATCCCGAGGGGAAAAAATTTTTTGGTAATTTTGACCATTAATTCATGTCAATCATTCCTGGTTTTGAGTTTACCTGATATAAAAAATGTTATTGAAAACAAAGATCTTAATACAAATTTTCAGAATTGCTTGAATATAAATGTAATTAGTCTGTGGCAATAATGACAAGCCCACCAACTTTTTCTGTATGTAATACAAAGGCCAAAGACCTTTTTTTCCCCCTTTTTTGGCAAATTTCAACCAAACTATCTTTCTTTTGATAAAAATATGATGCATTTTAACTGAGGCTATTCCATATTTTAATGCTTGAAAATTAGCCGGAGTGTCTTGTGCATAGATTCATTTGTAATGATTCCAGCAGCTGACATTTGAGTTACTGTTACAGATGTATGATTGATACTCCTTGACCATATCAACTACAGTAGTTTTGTTTCTATAGTTATATCTGTCTGTCTGTCTCTGTCTATCTGTCTGTCTATATAACTATGTATATTGGACTCTGTCATTCAAGAAACAGTCCCCAATTTCCTGGTTCATGCATGGCTGAAAGCATGAAATACAATTCTATTTCCTTGTGCCATGCCTGAGAAGTAGTACTAACGTTACCTACAAATGGGATTTGAGACAAACAAAATTCTGGAGTTGGCTCATTATTCATCAAGGGGAATAAATGGACACTTTCTAGAATAAATGGACACATCCTTTGCTAGAAATCAGCCACAGAGAATGATAAAAACAGACATCATTTTGAAGGAGCTTATGTCATTGTTGGAGTTTTGAGATACTAATTAATAGGGATCAATGGGAAGACTATAAATGTAGCTAGATTTAGGATATATAGTTGAAGAAACTAGTGTCATCAGGGATGTTAAAAAGGCCTCCCTCAAAGATATTCATTTGACTGAAACTCAAGAATGAAAAATATTGATTAAATAAGGAAACAAAAGTTGAACTGTCAGACCACAGAGAAGTTATGTGCAAAGGACTAGAGGGTTGGCAATTGTGAGCACTTTTACTTTTGCAAACATTATGGGACTGGGAACATGCTATGGAATTCAGAAAGTACTTGGTGTGTGTTACTGTACAAACAAGAGGTGTATGGGAGTACAGTGATCTCTGTTCCCTCTCTTCAATGAAAATACTTCTAATTTAACTCAGGCTGAGAAACAAAAAATGTTTCTGATTTTATATGCAGGGCAAAGTAATGCTGAGAATTCAGAATGGCGAATAAAAAGTTATTTCTTTTTGTTATTTTTATCTACTTGATAGTCTGTTTATGTGTTTAGATTTAAAATAGATCTTCTAGCCTTCTGTGACATTGAAGAATTTATAGCAAATATGAAATATTGTAGTTTAAAAAGATTCAATGACTATATATACTCAAAAGCATTGATCCAGTTATAAAAAGAGAAAAGGATTTTACTGCAGTTGTCATTGCCTGGGGATTTTGCACTGTGATGACTGAGTTCTGTTTGGATAAGCAAGTTCCTTGATCTTTAAAATGCTACCAAATGATTTATTGTCCTAAATTAAAAACTATTTTCTTCATTCTTAAGGTACTGATATAGCTGAAATAGATTTTCTCCTATTTTCACCAGTAAAGAAGCTTCCTTCACTACTGTCAATATTGATGAAAAATCTTTTTCTGCATATTAATTTTAAATAACATTTTACTCCTAAATTAAATATTCTATGAAAATGAAAGGATGGTTTTGAAATCATAAAACTCACTTTCTAATAAAACATTATTTTCAATGGCAAAGCCAAAGGTTTTGTGCAAGCTTCTGTTTTATAACTGAATATTTCATGTTGGACATTAGTCTATTCCCATAATTTATACTATTATTTATAAGATAAAGAAGTGAAGAATATGTAATTTTAGGATTAAATGATCAGCCTATGAGGGACGTGTGATATAGTTGCCCAGTGGCTTTCTTAGCTTCTAGGGAAACTCAGTGAGTTGCAGAATACAATTTAATTAGGTTTTTATTGGTTCCAATGTCATCTATGCCGAATTGAAGCAATATAGGTGGTGGAAGGTGATCAAAATTTGATTGTTTAATATCACGAAACATCATGCCAATTATAAACTGAGGGAAATCATAGAAAATATTTCCTTCCTTTTTTATGAAAAATATATTCTAAAGAATGTTGAAGCATGTTATGTTAGGGCTTTTAACATGCTGCCCAACAAATACATCATGGGTGTTTGTCAAAATCTCTATATGTGGAGCGTGGTCATGTCTTTATTGATTGCCCTGAATGCGCTTCATGTAAACTCTATTCCACCACTTGTGTTTATTTAGTTAGTTCACCTAAATTTAAGTTATTTTAGCTCTAACACTGCCAGAGTATGTGAAGTCATAGTTTCTTGTGTGCATGGTGGGGCTGGTTAGACCGTGCCCTCTACACCCTGATACTTCATAAATTTATTGTTGTACCAGGTCTCCCTTTCTCTCTTCCTCCCTTTGCCTCCTTCCTTCCGTCCTTCCAATCTGAGGAATAAGAAGTATTGGCAAGTATTTACAGTCTCACGAATGGGAACAAAGTACAGACATCACATGGTGTTCTCCCTGTAGACTATGGGAAATACAACTATGAGTTTAACAATTAAAAATACATTTCAGTGGTTTTGAAATTAGGAGGTAATAATCTTGAAAAATGAAGTTATAGAAAATATGGACGCTTCAAACCTTGGTTGAGATTTAAAAAAATAGTCAACATGACTTTATTAGAAATTATAAGAATCTTACTCTACAGAAAGGTAACTTAAAGATCTGTGAAACTTTGTCATCTCTTTGCAACCCAAAGGCCTAGATTATAGGGATAAATTCCCCAATACTGACATGCACCAACATGGGCCACAGGGCCGCTGTGAAGCTGTGCAGTCAACCTTGAATGAGATAGGAGCACTATAAACTCTCTCTTGCCAGTGTGAAATTCCTTATGTCACTAAAATGGAACTGCAATGTCTGGATTAATGATGAGCATTGTTGAAGTCAATTAGCTGGGTGACTAGCTCCAGGTTCACACATTTTCAATTTTAGATATTCTCTCACAGACTTAAATCTCTTGAGAGCATGGCCTGGATTTGCCCTCTGTTTTCTTATTGGCTGACTATCTAGATGTCCTTAAAAATAAACCAGCAAACAGACACATCAAAAGGAAGAACACTGTAGCCAGGAAGGGGAGAGGGGAGGGGCAGGCTTGAGAGAGAGAGATAAAGAAAGAGGAAGAGAAGTGGGAGGGGGAAGTACGAGGGGGGAGAGAGAAGAGAGGAGGGAAAAAGATTATCTCTTTCATATGTAATAGATGGATTAAATTGCCTACAATTTTGCAGATAAGTTTCACTATTGAAAAATTTTATTTGTCTCAGATATTATTCATTAAAGCCATGTTAAACTGAAGTTATTGCCAAATGAAACTCGAAGTAGATATTGTAATTACATATAACTTAAAAAGTAAGGCTTATGGCAATATTTCTCGGAAAGCTCTCATTAGCATTGCAGTATTTGTGGCTATAGCAAACAATTCTTTCATTCCTCTTATAATAACTTTTGTAATAAAAATGTCACATGATATCACAGAAGCAAGATGAAAGAATTAGGTATTCGGTGAATAGACTTTCCCTTTTATAAGGACGTATTGAACTTTTTAATGGTCACAGCATATATTGGCTAAAAATCATGATTTAAAGTATAAACTCAGTAGATAAATATCTACACTTTATTGCAAGTTTATTATGTAGTAGGATCTAAGTACCTTATGTAGAGTTTCATTCCACCATCATAAATATTCTGGTAGCTTCATTTGTAGATTAAGGTATTAAAACTTATGTAGGTTGGGAAAATTACCTAAGCTCAGGCATGTGACAGGTTTCATAATCATAAATGTGGGATCGGTTCTTTGTGATTCTGATACCTGTGTTCTAGTGGCTCTGTTAGCTACCCTAATTGTACTTGGTGGGCTTTGAGGGCTGTGTGATTGCCACTGAGAGAATGATGTAGTCCTTTTTACCAATAGAAATTCAAAATAAGTCATGTATTGTCTACCTAAACTCACTCTGGGCACTCTCTACAGACATATTTTACTGTACTGCCAGAATAGTCCCAGTTTCTGATTCATTTAAGATTATTTGCTCTTTAATTTTGGGGCTGAATACTATTGTTCTTTTCCTCCTATAATCCAATATAGAATATTTTGCACAATAAACATTTGTTAGATGAGTAAATATATTTAAATTGATTCTGAAATGTTAAACAATAACTGAGACTTGAAAAAAATGTGAAGAAGATTTGGAGGGTTGAGAGAGAAAGTTACTGAAGTTACATATTTTGGGTTTTGTTTCTGATCGGCTCCATAGATGATGACCTCTTTATCTCTAGATGAAGTAAGAAAAATAAATACTCATATTAGGTTTCTGGAGAATCCAGCAAGTACCCATTAGATTGCTTTCTCTGACTATCATATCAACAAAATTTATATTCTATCATTAAATCTAAAATAAAATTATCTTTTGATTCTTCTTAAGCCTTAGATTGCTAATTGTATGATCCTGTTTTTCTCTTGATTGCATGGTCAGTGCTTTTTCCACCAAATGTTTTGGTCTGCAGTAAACACATGTAGATAAGGAATATTGCAAGAAAGTGTTTAGAAGTAATGAGACAAATATATGAATAGTTTATTTTTTAAACCATAGAGTGGATGTAAGATTTTTTTTTAGCATGTTCTCTTGCATTCTGATAGGTTTTCTTGTGTCAAAAACTAAGAGTTACTAGTGGGCCTGGTTTGAGTGAGCTCAGGAGATCATGCAAGGTGTTTGGCCTGTTTTAGTGCTGCCTGGGGAAAATGGGATCCTTGATGGCAGATGTAGTTTCACAAGAAAAAAAAAGGCAACAACAGAGGTCTAATTCTTGAGTCCATATTCAACCTTTTCCACTTTATTTGTATATAATTACTTAATCCCACATACCATATTAATTTTATTGCCAGCGTTGATTCTACTAAAATCTGAGCCACAATAATTAGAATACACTAGATTGATTCTGTCACTAGCAAAATGATTTATGAAATCAAGAGCAACCCACCAGATGTTATACTGGTAGGCTTAAAAACATTGCATAAAAGCAAGGTGGGGGCAAGCCACGTTTCCTGGTCCCCCTTCTGAGAAGCAGAAAGTTTTTCCTCCTTTTCTCCCCTTCTGTCCTTTATCTTTCCCCTTCTATGATTTTCCCAAGAAAATCTTCTTTACAAAAATAACAGCATGATGGTAAAATCAGAGAGAGAGATTTTCTGGAGAAAAAGATGATAAGAAGGAGGCAAGAGACAGAGTAGAGAAGGGAGGTAAAAGTGATCAGAATGTGATGTGTATGTGCTCCAATTCCCTAAATTGAACATAACTGTTATGCTTTGCAAATACATGCAATGAAACCAGTAATTTGAGGAAAATAACATTCAACAGAAGAATATTACATTGTTACATTCTTAGTAAAATAATTCACCAAATTAATTCATACTCACTAAATTAATTTTGAAGTAATATTTATGAGCTATGATCATTACATTTAATAAATGCTAACTTCTTCTCACATATATCCCCCAATGCCCACACCCACAAGGAGATGGTAGGAAACATGTATTTCCTTATGGTATTATTGGATCCTATTTTGTTAAGAATTCACACCCATAACAGAAGAAAAATATTATATATAAGGATTATCATAAAATAATATTCTCATTGCTGTGTCTATCCAAGATCTACATATAATGCACTGTAACATTCTTCCACAAATGAAGTGGAAACTTACAACACAAGTATTTTGCCCATAACACCAGAGCAAATCTTTTTTTATTAACTGAGTTGAACTTTAAAATTATGTTATGACCAAAAATCAATAAAGAGAAACTGATTTAAGTTCATCCAAGTGTGAAGGGGTTTATTACCAGTGCTACATCACTCTAATGATGTTCTCTTAAAAATTTGTTTTTGTGATATATTGCATCTATTATTGCTAAAAGGATAAAACTGCAAAGCAACCTTGGACATTAATAAATCAATTTAAGAAACATGGGCATACAGCCAAAAAGAACAGCAAAAATTCAGTATGGAGTTTTTCAGATACTGAGTAATTTTACTATATGCAAAGTATATTCACAACCAGTGGGTAATGGGGATTTCCCTCACAGTAAACTATTATAGAAATGGCTCAGTGTTGTCCTTGTTAGTGACTTCACAGCATGAAGGTCAATAGTATTGCTGAGGATTAGAGTCTCACTTAACCTTCAAAATAGCAAACTCACAAAAAGTAATGTTTCATGCATCAAATCTGAATTTTTTACTCTTCATGTTTTTATTTCTATCCCAAATTTTATAGAATGCATAAAATTTTTGTTATAATAATAGGAAGTTATTGAATACTCACTGTTGAATACATTCTGTAAAACTTGCACTGAGATGAACATGTGTGATGCAATTTGAGCCTTTGATAAAAAGATGCCTCTAGGTTTTTCAGTCGTTTCACTTCTCATGAAAGTTTTTCAATGAATAACTTTATTGACTGTTTTCTGAGGCCATTTATGTATTTATGATCAAATTTCTAAGGCAGATTTGAGTATTTTAGGTATTAAGTATGCATAAACAGGTGGCTGAAATCCTAATCTTACGTATTTGCAAATTAACACCAATGAAGCACATGATAAAAACATAACTAATATAGCAAACAAGCACTTCGAAGGTCTCCCTGGCTTCCTTCCAGACATTGTTCCTCTTTTTCCCCAAAGTAACCATAATCTCATGTGCTGACACTGCACACTCACTGCGCCCACTAAGCATTTCGTCTGAGTGGATTCATAAATCACAAAATCTGGGCTGTCTGACTTCAAGCACTCAGTATTATGTTTGTGATATTCAGTACTAGTACCTTGATTTTTTTCTTTTCTTTGTACTTTCTTGTGTATAGTTTATCACAGTGTAGTATTTCTACTATGGGTGAACAAGAAATGGTTAGTATTTGGTTGGAGGTTTTTACAAACCACAGAGCAGTGCAGATTGTAGACAAGCATTTTGGTGCCCAGAGGCTTTATCTATTTTGGGATTGTACATTTCAAAAAAATTACTGCGTGTATATTTGAACATGTTTAACTTTAGAAGATGCTGTCCACTTTTTAAAATAGTTATTTAGCTTTATATTTTTACCAGCAGCATGCAGATATTTCACTTGTCCTTGGTTTACATTTTGATCAGTGTTTGATATTACCAGGCTTGTAGTCATGTCTCATTGTGACTTTAAATATATTTAATATGCATTCCTCTAGTTATTAATGCAATTTAGAGCTCTTTATGTATCTATTGACCTTATGAAATAAATTATCAACATAGTAATGATGTCTATGAAGTTTAGCAGCTACTTAGGATAGTTCAGTCTGTGTCTCTTATTCTGAAGCTGTTATTTAATATAGGAGCTATAGCCATACTTGGTTATTTAAATTTAATTAAGTTGGCATTAAAGTAAAAATTCAGTTTTAAATTTTCAGTAGATGAATCTCAAGTGTTAAGTATTCATAGTAAATTTTTATTATATTGGGCAATAGTAATGTAGAATATTTTCATAGTCACATAAAGATCTATTAAGCAACAGTAGTTGAAAACTTAAAAATATTCCCCAGTATTCATAAAATTCTGCTTTAAATAGACTATGTAGTTATCATGCCCTAGTATTTGTTAATACTAGACAAAATTTACCATGTTTTCAATTGTAACGATTAAGAATTAACAGTCAAGGGGTTTAAATGATTGTTATTATTACCACAACATCTCAACTGTATTCTTAACAAGTATTTACAAAATGCAACTGTGCTACCTTTAGCAGGCTTAATAATTTAAGGAAAACCACAGTTCAGTCTTACCCTTTGTATGACAAAGATATTAAACTTTAAGCAGCAAGTATAGATGATTCCTTTGAAGTTTGCTGAGCCGTTTCCATGCCCTCTCTGAGTCATACTTTTGGTGAAAAGTCTGTAGTCACCTTGATAATATTCCCTTTTAGCCTCAAAAAAAAATCTCAAGATGATACTTTCTCAAAGGTAAATTTAGAGACAAATATTAGGAAAATTTTCTTTATAATTAAGATTTGAATAATATAAAAGTTAAATTTTTCTAGCTACATATTTTTCTTTAGATGTTTTAATGTGATTGGTTACCAAGAAATGTACTTGGATAAAGTAAACCTGTCAAAGTAGAATGAAATTAATTCAACTTTTATTGTATCGGTGAGAATGTTTTAGCTCAGCTGAGACTATTGCTGAACTTTTAGGTCAAAGTCTAAGTAATACAGCTAAGGCCTAAGATGGAAAGTGCTAAAAGAGTCTATAGATTTCACTGAATACCCTTAGGCAGGTAGGTTGCAACCTGGTGTTACACATTTCTTTCTGTTGTAATGAAGACCAGCAATATCATTTTGATTTGAGAAATTAAATACATTTTTATTTGTATTTTTCACAATGCACTGTAGACTTTTGACTCATATTTGTTGTATGAGAAAATGTAAGCATTTTCTAATAGGTAGATATAATGTCAGTAATATGGGTGGTGTAAAATGGAAGTGTTCTATTTCAAAAGTTCCTTGTAGATGCTCCAACACATGCAGAAGACCTACCTTTTAAACTTTCTTTTTGTTACAAATACAAAATTCAGATAACTTCCTCTTAAATGTCTATTCGTTCCTGAGATACTGTATTTCACCATCAGTCCCTCCTGTGTAGAACTCGGAACTTTTACTCTTCAGTGCCCACGCCTCACCCATAACATATTATGCTACTTTATTTAAGTGAATTATAAATAATATGTCATAGTGTCAACTGTATGCCTGCCACTGAACTCATCTCAGGTTGGCTAAGGACACAATGATGAAGACCATATGATCTTTTAGTCTTTTAGAAAAAAAATTCAATCATGTAACTTAAGTTTTTGCTGCACTAGGTGGGTATAGGAAATTACCAGGAACTGCAGTGTGTATGCACATAATATGTTATTCACATACATGTACTATTTAGAGAAAATTTTGTTTAGTAGATGTGCTGAAACAGACGCTAGGCAGACAGGAAGCTAGGTAAGACAGAAATGTATAGATATTCATGGGAACTACATAGTGCTAGCAATAGCTCATGGTGGCCTGGAGAGATTTGGTGATAAGGGGTAAAGAGGTGAATGGACTCGGAGATAGTTCTGATGTAGAATTTATAGCTTATGATGATTAATTAGATTTGAAGATTAAGAGGAAAGGCAAGGATGATCATCAGCTTTCTGGCCTGACAACAGTGGATAGAATGCCGTTCATTTATGAAAGAGTGAATGAAAAAAATAAGATTCAAAGTCCAAACAGAGGTAATGATTTTATATAGAATGGAAGAGAGAGGGGCCTCACAGCATTTTTCGCTAGGCTAGCAAATAAGAATTATTGAGTAGAGTGATGTGATTTATAGATTAGAGACATAGAAGAGAGAGCCTTCCACACACAAAAAAATTACATAGGTTCTTGATTTCGTCTGAGTGTGTCTAGGATAAAGAGAAGATTTAGAGCAGGACATTGAGGTTTTTGATACAGGGAAGCTATCTTTCTCAGTATCTATTGTCTGACTCTCAGTTCTCTCTCTAATGGAAAAGCAGGCATTATAAATACATGAAAACAATGATAATTGTCCTGTTTTTAAATTCAACTTCTGTCTACTCAGTTGTTGATCTCCATGCATTGAATTCACCTCTGGATTAACCATCTCTCTGATCAATGTGTGTTTTAAACATGACCATGTAAATAAAATAGCGACTAGCTACAAAGTGATACTAAAAATGTTCAAAGATTTCTTGAAGTCAATGAACAAATTAGAAAACTTGAAGAATCATCGGCAAAGCCTCTGACAAATGAGAATGTGGTAGTTACTCTCAGAAGTTCTGTTATTTACTATCCGTGCCAGTATTATTACTTTTGATTCCACTTTTGAAAAGAATCCTTTTCTATTCCAGCATTTACGTAATATCAGACTATATTTGATTTCTCACTGTACTGCAGTGTGGATTCTAATTTTTTTTCAAGAGTTGATGCACTTCCTCGTTATCTTCTACTTCTGTATCTATTTTTGTTCCATGTCTTTCTGTCTGTCTGCTTCATGATGTTATGATGGCTTTTGATGAGATGAGGTCTTAGACCTCAGAGAAAATCCATCATGCTTTTTGACTCAGAGGGTAAATGAACTTTGTGAGCAATTTACCTGTTATTTGATCGCTTTGCTGCCTTTTCTTTCTTATAGTCATCGGCTAATGCTCGAAAACAGTTCCTGTTATTCAAGCAAGAGACATGGGTATGGGTTGTTTTGCCTGGTTTGGAGAGAAGAGGGTGTCTTGGGGTATTAGATGAGAAACATCAAATATATTGGTTTCATAAAGGAAATGTTTTATTTTGCTACATTTTGGCTTCCATAAAAATGAACATTGCATAAGTTTTTATTATAATTTAAGAAACATTTGTATTGAATATCATGTTTTTTATGGTGGTGGAGGGATTGACTCAGGATCTTCATATTGAGCTATGTCCTTGGTCTTTATGTTTTATTTTTTTACTTTGAGCCAGGGTCTCATTAAATTGCTAAGTTGCCTAGGCTGGACAACTTTTGATCCAGCCTACTAGAGTGTTGCCAGTTTTGTTTTTAACATGATCCATATTGGTAATTCTCTAGCTTGTCAATGGCCACTTTCTTGCTCTATTGGGAGTTCCTTGGTGAGTCTTCTAAGGACACTAATAATATTTGATCAAGGCCCCATACTTATGGCCTCATTTAAGCTTAAATCTCTCCTTCTACATTCCATCTCCAAAAATAGTCACGTCATAGCTTAGGAATTCAACATAAGAATTTTGTCAGAACATGTTCTGTCTTCTGTATCACACGTAAGTGAGAAAAAGGTAGTCACCACATTAACCCATGATTACTAAATCTGTATTCTCCTTTGAAACACTAGAAGTAGAGGAGCAAATGAAATGTTGAGGATGTGTCAAAAAATCAGAAATTTCTCCAGGGTAGGAAATAAAATGAAAGTAATATTCAAACTGGGAGATATATTCAAATTAGCAGTTTTCATAATAATTCAATTTTTTAATGTCAGACAAATTATATATACACATTGAGATGAAAAGTGTAACATGCACTTAAAATGATTGTGACTAATGTCTTACTGTGCAGTTTTCTGTTCCTATTAAATAAGGAAAATGATTCATATGCATAAAATAGAGTTACAGTGAGTTCTTCTGAGTTGACCATTTCAAGTGTCAGCTCCTTGAATTTTATTTCCATAAGAAGGATTATGAGACTGAATATAAAGAAATCATAGGTCAGAAAGTCTCCAAAATAGCACAGATGCTATCAACATTGACAAAATTGAAAGATTTAGAATTTTTCTCTGATAGTTTGAAGTACAGGCAGATTACATGTAATCAATCCACTGAAATGCACTGGGGATAAATCAAGAGAGTAATTTTACTTACTATAGAAAAAAATTTAAATTTTCTTTTCACAGTTCCTTAAAGTATAAAAGAAGAGATGAGAGGAAAACCCCTTAAGCTATGTATTTAATTACTTATGGAGGTAATTTTGGTTTAATTGGAGACTATGAAATCAAGAGGTTAAGTATATTATTCCCCTTCTGAACAAGTACCTATTTAAGTCCGGAAGTGTTAAAGGATTGGTCAAAGCGCTGCAGTCATTATTGATATATTTTGTCAGTTCTGATTCTGTCCATTTTCTCCCCTGATAAAATCAACAACAATGAAGCGTGTCTTCCTGGCATTTTTGAATTCACCATCCACCCACACCCTCAAGATCCTCGTATTAAATCCATCACTTTTATGTTGCATTTCAAGACTATAGCAGCTTCTTCCTGATCATTATAATTCTTTTCCTTTCATTCTAAATTCTGATCCCCACTTTAAGTTTCGCCTCTTCCACTTTTATGTATATTAAGAATTCTCTTTCCTTTGTCAAGGACACTTATTTTCTGTGAAATTTTCCTCCAGGATGAGCACATTATACAATATGTTATAGTAATAGTATAGTAATAAAGAGAAAAATGACAGAATGGGGATATGATTTAAACTGTAGATGGAGTGACAGGTAGAAGGCTCCACCAGGGAAAAATCTTCCGAGCAAAAACTTACAGTGAGAGAAGGAATTAGCCTTGTAGTTGAAAGAGTGACGAGCAGTCTGTGCAGAGGGAAGGCACTTGGAAACCCTGTGGCAGAAAAAGTGGCTGCTTATGTAAGAAGCTGATCAGAAATTGATTCCTTGATTTTAAGCCTCATAGAAACTCCTTAAATAAAGACTATGTAAATTATAAAGACAACATATGGCAGTAAAAAGTAGATATGGAATCCTTTGCAAGTTGCTACTTTTTGTGTGTTACATACACATTATTTATATAAATATGCATTAACTTCAGAAATAAGTTTTAAAGAACTTCATGACATGTGTGTTTCAACCTTTCAAGTAATTATTTAAATGTTAGAAAAAAGAAAAGTATGCATAAACTCGCCTATGTCCTACAAATAATGCCACTATGAACGATTCACATATATTCTATAATAAAAAGTAATGTATTAGTCTAGAAAGTCTTTGAAGAGATGAACTATTCCAGTATGAAATAAATTCTTTCATTTTATGGAGATTAGATGTAGAATATTCAAGTGTTATGTTGAAACTAAAAAAATCACTAATAAATTATAAGTCTATGTCATGTTACTCAGTTTATGCTGTTCAATAACAGTGCAATTTGTAGCTTTATGTATCAGCAATTCTCAACATATTCCCTCCAATCAATTATAATAATACATGTGATCTTGATAGCTTATATTTAAGGTGGCATTGACTAATATTGACAGACTTCGATTCCACTTCAAGTGATACTTAACTTTGCTTTTCTTTGAGTATTATATTTCACTGCATCATATTGCCAAGGATAAATTAATTATTCTCATAAATTATGTAAGAAATCCTCCTTCCTCTAAATACCTAGGATCATTCGCTAGAAAACAAATAATTCTATTAATTGAAAAAAGACCAGACCTGATGAAAACTGCGATCTCTTGTCACTGCTTGTACTAACTGCACTTTTGAAAGATTTTTGTAATGTGACTAAGCTGCCTGTATTTCTATTAATTTTTGCTGTTGTCAAAGGATTTTTGTAGCTGGGCATGTTGAACACACCTGTTATTCTCGTACTGGAGAAGGCTGAGTCATGAAGTTTTCAAGTTCAAGCCCTGCATAGGCAACCTACAGTTTTTCTGTATCTCAAAAATAAATAAATAAATAAATAAATAAATAAATAATAAATAAATAAATAAATAAAACTGGGGATGCATGTCATTGTGAATGTCCTGTGTTCAACACACAGTTTGAAAAATACCTTTATAAAATGAAGGACTTTTGTTCTGGCAGAAAGAATTTTATTATGCTATTGATCATTTATAGTTACTTTAGTAGGAACAAAAACAACGAATTTGGGAAAGTGACTTTTCTAGAATGTATTTATACCCAATTCTAGTTTGTAATTCTGGTTTGTAAAAACAGCATAGACTTTTATAAGCATCACTATACTTACTGTACTTATGAAAAGTTTATTAAGAGGCATTTCAAATGTCTCAGAAATGAACACAGTGTGTTTGGAAAACCATAGAGCTAATGACTATCTTGCTTATAGGTTTCTTAAACTAAGGAGTAAAAGCATGTTTTTATAAAGGAAGAGACTAGGAGAGTCTTATACAACATATGAACCAAAAGTTGGTATTATTAGCTGGACACCATCTTACTTATTAGATCCAATATATAATATAAGCTTTTACATAAAAATGTTCACTATTACATATGTGTATTACTTTATCTCATGCAGTAGTTATAAACATTGAATTACTTTTTAAATGCACCTAATTACAAAATAACATGTTTAAAGTTACAGATATAAAAGGGTGGTCCTAGGACTCCAACCCAGATGACATGACTCGAGCAATATCTCATTGTTAAGCACTATTGGACTGCCATCCTGAAGCATGATCCCATAGTGTGCGTAGGCCTATGTTGATATTCCAGTGGTACTGAGACTGATCAAGAGATAACTCGTATTTTGGTCACATCACAATTGCTGAGACACATTACCCATCACTCAAAACTTAAAGAAAGAGAAATTGGTTTTAGCTCACAGTTGTAGCAATCTGAGTCTAGGCATGATTGGCCAGCATCAAGGAATAATAGTAATGATGGAAGGGCATGACAGGAGGCCCTATGACATAGGACAGCTGTTCACCTGTGGCAGGCAGGAAGCAGAGACAAAAGACACCAATGAAAAAATGCACTTCTTAATCCATACAACTAGTAACCTGCCCCTTCCAAAAAGGCTCCACCTCTGAGTATGTTATTTTTGGGGACATTTAGTTCTAAATGTTCAGAGCTACTCAAGACTGACCTCACTATCTATTCCCAGGAAGGAAGACAGTGAAATCAGACCCATGTAGGAATGAGCAAACTTGCATATCTTTATTAGATTTAATTCTGTAACTTACACAATTGTGAGAAATCAGAACTATTGATTATAAAAATACAAATAAGATATTTTGAATATGGTAAGGACTCAATAGGAAATTATTTCCCATGTGTAATATTTTTTAAACAAGAACAATATTTATTCTTGAGCTTTAGCATTACAACTAAATTAAATTACTACTTAAACAAGGAACTTGATGTCAGATTAAAATCAGCTGTCAATTTGATTTCAATACCAAATCAGTTTTGATACCAAATCAGCTTCAAAAAAATTTAGTCACATAGTATGTCTTTAAGAAATGGCTATTTTTGTCTTGTGAGTAACCATTTTAAAAATTACTCTTCGGCCTCTTTGATTCATATTCCTATTGACAAGCTTCTTTCCATAACATACTACTGTGTAAAAAAGACACCATATCTGTATATATTGACACATAGCAATGCTTATGACAGATAAGGGTAAGGCATTTGATGATTTCATGGGGCAAGTTTGCAGTCATCAGTTTAAATATTGGAGAATTTCTTTGAAACTCATGAGCTAAGTTGCATAATAAAGAAAATATTCTTCCAATGAGGTGTATTGCCTGTTGGGTTTCAATCATCATTTTCCCAGAAATAGAGTTTAAAAGAATTAGTTGCCTTTCCCAAATACATGCCCTGATCTACTGGTATTAGGCACTGTAGGAGACAAAGGCGGCCTAGTCTTCCTGCTACTGAAAACCAGAGTTCAGGTATTTGGCACATCTACTATTTCCCTAAGATGGATTTAATTACTATGTATTGTAAACATGTATTAATAAAATAATGAAATTATGGGATGAAAGAAATATCTGAATATTTGATTAATGATTTATGACCTTCCAAATACCTAGTGGACAGAGAATGACGTTAACTGACAACTTAGAGATTTTCAGCCAAAATTTATTAACACTTTGTATTTTTGTGTCAACATGCACACACATATTCTTTTTTTCCAAAATAACAGAGATAAAATGTTGTTCGTATCATGTTTTTTTTTTTTTCATAGCACAGTTTTCCCAATGCCCCCAACCCAGTTTCTTGCAGAGTGAAAGCTAAGGTCTGAGAAGTGACCCGAAAGTTCTACATGGCCTGAGTCTCTACTCTGTCAGGAAGGCGTATCCTGTTATTTCCTTCTCCTTCACTAAGCTCCAGGTCCTTAGCCTCATCATCACCTCCTTAGGCTTTTTTCTTTTTCTTTCTTTTTCCTGGATTCTTTCTCATACACACCTAAAAAGTCAATTTCATCTCTTTCTTTTTTTAAAGTTCACACTCAAAAGCCACTTTCAAGAGACACCTTCTGAAAGCTGCTGTGTCTAGAATTTCAACCTGCATATCCCTTCTCTCACATTCATACCTTAGTACCCCTTATTATAACAGACTACATGATGTTTGTTCTTAACTTATTTCTAATTTATCTTTCTAAACATGTTTCTTAGGAGGAAGAATATGTGAATGCTGTTCACTTTTCTATCCGCTGTGCCTGCCACACTACAGCACTCTATTAATGTATGTTTGTAAATGAAGTCATTTATACAACATTGTCTGTTACACAAATGTATACTATTATGATTGTTTTGTTGTTTCGAATGTAATATCATTATAATTAGCTCATGTGAAAACACTCAACACA
Source organism: Ctenodactylus gundi (assembly GCA_004027205.1). Taxonomy (NCBI): domain Eukaryota; kingdom Metazoa; phylum Chordata; class Mammalia; order Rodentia; family Ctenodactylidae; genus Ctenodactylus; species Ctenodactylus gundi. Next base: position 1,491,715 of record PVKB01000033.1, read on the forward strand.
TACGATCTACATAAAGCTAATATTTTTTGCTAATATTTTCTAGAATTGTTCACTTTGATTAAAAACATGGTTGTTTCAGGTTTGGCTGTCAGATTTCTGACAGAAGTCTCTCCTTTCTGGAAAGAGATTTTTGTAGAATAGGGAAAGTAGATTTATTAATCCTTTTCTTTATTAGAACTGGGTTGTGTCACTGAGATGAACCTAATGCACATATATTCATTCATATTTACATACTTTGTATTACTGGGGATTAAGCCGAGGGCCTTCACACTGAGCCACATCCTCAACCCAGTTTCATTTTCATTTTGTAGTCGGGTCTCACTATGTGGATAAGCCAGGCATGCTGGTTTTAAACTTTTGCTTCTTCTAAGTACTGGGATAATAGGTGTGTGTCACCAGGCTCAGCAATATACATATATTAAAGTATTTCAACATCAAAACAGCTTCAGTACTTATATGCGACTATAAATAAATATTAAATTGACCAGTGAATGAACATAGAAGTTATAAATATGCACTATCAATAAACCCAACGGAAATCACTCTCATAAAAATTAACTCCGACGACTTAAAGTACCCATTTAAAGGAACAGAACCATAATGAACTGTTTGTTGAAATGATGTTATCACATTTCAAAATGGAACTTATTCTAGCTCTATAAGTAAATATTTAACAAACATTTCTTCTGTGCTTTTATGCCCTTCAGAAGTGAAGTTTTTTCCACCGTAATGTTCCTCTGCAAGCTGCCTCAGTTTCTGTCTTGTACACACACACACACACACACACACACACACACACACACACACACACACACACACTCTCATGCCCATGCGCCACAGAACAGAAAAAAATGTAACAGTGTAACAGTAGAGCCATATGCCTATAAACTTGTGGTTGTGATAGACAAAGGAACCACTTCCAAAGGATTGCCTAGCAGCTGAGTATCAGTAAATCCCTTCTTTGGGTCAACGAGACATAATACAGCCAGGAGACCAGTTAGACCATACCGCAGGTGGACAGGTATGGTTTCCGAGATGACAAAAAGAAGGTCAAAATCTCTTCCTTTTTATGAGAGCTATATAGTAAAGGATGTGTTCCAGTAATTTTGATATTTTTTATAAAGGAAATGTTTTGATACAGTTTAAATTTGAATGAATGAATGGTCTTGTCAGACTATGTCATACAAAGAGTTAAGCTTATCTAGTTAAGAGCATCTTATTGTTTTCTCATCATTTCAAAATATATATTTATTACATTGAGACTGATAAACGTTAGATTCACCCTGGATGTACATTTTCATAACAATCCTGGATATCATACGGAGAACTACAGCCTACCTTTAACTGGTTCAATCAGCTCAAGTTGTGTTGGAATGCAGGGCAGAATAAACACTCCCCAGTTCTATTAAAATATTCTAATATATTTAGAGTAGATTGTCTCCTGAAGAGGAAAACATTATGCTCCATTGAGTTTTATGTGTCTTTAAAGGTAATTTAAAAGTTATATTTACATATTAACAAAATCATACATTCATAGAAGAGATGGAAAATAACAGAGTAACTTAATAGCAAGGTTAGTTATCAGAGAATACAAACTTGAAAAATATATTTTATTTAAATCAGAATATGCATAATATTTAATGATATTTTAATTCTCTTTTATTTCATTGGTATTTAGTAGACTAATTCCTGTAAGAAATCAAAAATGTAATTTTACGTATCTGATTATTTTGTCAGTTTTCTGTTTCAGCTCTATTCAGAGAAGTTGCTGCTTTTAATAATTCTTCCCAAAAATATATATATTTCACAACTGCTGCCATCAAACTCAGAGATAAGTCTTACCAGACCGATTGCTTCCTCAGGCCAGGTTTAGATATTGCTCTGGTTAAACCGTACTTAACACTTTCCTATTGGAGATACGTGGAGTGCTAAATAATGAGTTAATGATGCTAATTTGTTTTCAGCACTCTCAATTTTCTAAGGTGAAATTACTTTCATTTGGATCTTTCTGCAGAGAAAATACCATGATATTCACTATTAGAAAGAGAATATCAAAGAAGGAACAATGTTTTGAATTTTTCTTGTTCTTGATATCAGCACACTTTCCTACACATCTTTACCAACAGAATTTGCAATGTTGCTAACAGCTGGACTTGTCAGTGCTGTTATTTTATTGGAAAACTGCTTTTATGCCAGCAGTACTCCAGATTCTTCACAGATATTAGCTTATTTAATTCCCATAATATCTATGAAATAGGGGGCTAGAAGAATGGCTCGGCAGCTGAAGTGCTTGCCTGATAAGTGTGAAGTCAAACGCTGAGTGCTAGAGTTCGATTCCCTAACACCACATAAATTGGGTACGGTGGTGGTGCAGGCCTGTAATTCCAGCACTCCAGAGGCCGAGGCAGGAGGATTGCTGTGAGTTCAAGACCAGCCTGAGCTCCGTAATGAGTTCAGGACCCGCCTGGGCTACAGAGCAAGAATCTGTTAAAAAAAAAAGAGTTACTATGAAATAGGTACTATAAAAAACTTTCAATAATAACCTTTCTGATTATAATTTTCATATTCACAATTCAGATAAAACTAGGAGTCACCTTGTCAGTGTTCTACAAAAATTTACAAGATGAAACTTTCTCCAGAAACAAATATAAAGACAAATGTGAAAATAAAAAGTGGACTTCATTATTACAATTGCAGTAATATAAAAGTTAGTTTAACTTTTCCATTTGTCTACACATTGATTTTCCCTTATACTCATTAACGTGATTTGCTACCACTGACTTTACATGTTTAGGGGAATGCCCTCATAGTAGAATGAAATTCAATAGATCTTTTAAAACTGTACTTGTACAGAAATAAGATGGCTTTACTTTAATTGAGACTATTACTGATTCCTGAGGAGAAATTCATGTTCTATAGTTACCAGCTACCAAGACCCTTTACAGAATGTTAAGCAAGAGTCCAGATAGCTAAGGATATTGTTGAAAATTCTTCAGTGTGAGTCACTGGTTACTTATTGTGCTGGTAAAAATATAAATTCCTATTTGTCTGTTCCTGATGTTGCCTGTGTTTTCTTCACCATGCCTGTACCATGGGGCAGAAATGAGACAGGCATCCAGGGAAGTCCTAGCTGATTTCTGTGGGACTTCTGGAGTCTCTCAGTCCAGAGAATCAGTAAACACTCCAGTTATTTTTGTTGTTGTTTTTAGTATATATAAATTTGACACTGTTAATTTTGCACCCCTAATGATTTAAACATTGAATATACATGGTAAGTGTGCCCATGAACAGCTGCTTTTTATAAGTGTTGAGAACATCAAAAAGTCTATAGGGTAGATGTGTACTCAAAAAAACTACTACTAGGAAGCCAAGTCAGCATCTTTATTGGTTTATGGCCTAAATTGGACGTTAAACAATTCATTATGTAGTGGAAAGTAATGTCAGAGGGGAAAACAACGTATCTAAGTTTTGTAATTAGATTTAGGTATTTCTTCCTCCTCTATGAACATAGTATTAGGTTCATAAGTGATACAAACTTTATAATTTGCTATATACTAGCTTTAAATGCTATCTAGTGAGGTTTACTTATATATGTATTAAAATTTAAAGAATCTATTATTGTACCTTATTGTAATAGATATTGCTCAGTACAAATGAATTAGAGGAAGCATAGAGCAATGTAGAAGAAAGAAAATAGGAAAGTGATCAACTATAAATAGTTGCGGGTTCCTGGGTAATGTAAAACTATAAAAATCAAATATTTTCTAGCAAAATAGTGCTAAAGATGTAGGGAAAATAAAATTTTATATGTTGTAGATGGGGATGTGAAACTGCTGTAATGGCTGTTATTTTGGAGAACAGTATAGTGATTTCTGAAGAAAATTAAGCACAGTAGGACCGTATGATGTAATAATTCTGTTTTTGGCTACAGCTCGAAAAGAACTGAAAGACTGAGATGTATATGAGTGCACTAAAGCTTACAGCAGCATTATTCACAATAGCCAAACGGTGGAAACAACTCACACAATCATTGACTGATGAATAGATAAAAAAGCAGCATATAGATAAAATATAATAGTATTCAGCCTGTAGACCCAGCTACTTGGGAGGCTGAGACTGGAGGATGATTTGAGTCCATGAGTTCAAAGTTCAAGAGTGGGAAGTAAAACCACATAACATAGCAAGACTCTTCTCAAAGTGAGCTCGCTTGTGCACTCTCTCTCTCTCTCTCTCTCTCTCTATGGCTGTATATAAAAAATCAGCCATAGAGAGGAATAGAGAGGTCTGAAATTCATTGGACAACCTGTATAAACCTAGAAGGTATTATGCTCGATGAAAATAAGTAAGTCGCAAAGGACAATTGTTATAATGACTTTAATTATATTATGTACCTGAGTAGTTTCATATAGGAAATGGGAGTTGGTAGGAAATGTGGGGAGTGAAAATGGGGAGTTATCATTCAGTGGGTAGAAAATTTTCAGTTGGGAAGAGGAAAACTTCTGGAGATGGATGGAGGTTTCAGTTACATATGTGCACATATTTAATGCTACTTAGCTGTACACTTAAAATGGTTTATAGCATGGATATTTTACCACAATAAAATCTTATTTTTAATTAAAAACATGCTCAAAAAGTGAATAGTTAGCTTAAAATACCAGTTGTATAATGGTAATTGTCCCCTCATGACGATAGCTTTTTCCATGAGTTAAGCATTCTTATATGACAATTATTTTCCATAAATTATGACATATCATAGTAATTCTCTTAAGACATGTATGACATATTAAGCATGCTCATAGTCCGGTTTCTGAAGCAGCTATCTTAACTATGTAGGAATAATAAGATTAAACATTTATGTACCCATCATATTTCTTTCACTTGACATACAATAAGTTTCCTCAAAATTTTTAAGTTAGAAGTAAATAATGAATTGCAAAGTATGCTTTGTAATTCACTTGCATAGACCCTTAAAAAACACTCCTTCTATATATAGTTCCAAGGTTTTCAATAAATATGAACTTGTAAAACCACCCTTTAAAATGAGAAATGGGTTTTAAAGAGCCAATAAAATGTCTGCGGTAAAGACACAATGGCATCTCTGAGAGTATCAAATCTATTATGGGCATTTCTCCAAATCGTTCACAGTTGCAGAGACATAGTTCTTGGTTTAAAACACTTTTGATCTTAATACTACTTGCCAAGTAACATTGGGCAAGATATTCATTAGTATTAAATTTCAGTTTGTGCTTTCATTTGATGCTAATAAAATTATCCTTTTCATAAATATATGGTTAAGAGTAACAGAGAAACAAACCCTGTCCCACAACCACCCAAAGTTTGAAGCTCTGAAAACCCTTTAATAATCTGGCTTCAAAAAGTGAATAGTTAACTTTAATACTCATTTTAATACTCATTTAAAATATTTAGAATATCCTCATGTGGATTCTTGAAATAAGACATTTGACAATATTTTATAAGTGAGATATGGAAGTTTATTAAATGATATTGTGTTATAGTTGATGAAAGCAAAGATGAATTTATGAATTATTATTGTATCAAAACATTTTCCTAGAGAATTTTTATTGATTATTATATCCATGCCAGTTTTTTTCTAGATTAAGGAGTCCCAATTTACCTTCATGTTTTCTGAGAACTATAGTTCAATCTATAAAATATGCCTTTTATTTAGTTTAAAATTTTAAAATTGTCTCATTTAAAAGTAAATAAGAAAAATAATACTTTCACTACCTAACTTGGTACGTAGAAAAGTATAAATAATAGACTAAAGTAACAATTTGCATGTCTTTTTTGTAAATCTGAGAATTTTCTTCATTTGTTTCTCTTAGAAAGTAACGCCTGCACTTTTAGCTATGTTATGTAATTTATGAATGACCACTATTGCTATTCTGAATCTTTAGATATTTAGATATTGGCAAATTGATACTTCCAAGGGATTTTAAAGTTGCATTACCAAATTTTTACTTAAATTTTATAAGAAATATTTTAGTAATCCTCATCATGAAATAATAATTGTAGAGTTAATATTAAATAAGTCTAAACATTCCTGTGTACTACATAAATTTCTACTTGGATTTTATTGCAATTTTAATGCTTTGAGTGGGCAGTTTCTTTTTTTTTCCTCCCCATTTTATTGATATGTACAAGTGCAGAATTTAAGGTTTACAATGGAGTTGAGCATTTTGTGCACATACATTTCTTGTCAAAGTGACAAGTGCTTTCCCGCTCTCCTTTTGTCCCTCCCTCCTACCCTCCCTTCCCTCCTTTCACCCCCACCCGGTCCCCCTCTTTTGCTTTGTCTTTCCTTTAAAGTTCCATGAGATAGTTGTGGTCTGGGTCTCATATCAGAGAGACCATCCGATGTTTCACCTTCTGCTTCTGACGCACTTCACTAAGCATGATGTGCTCAAGTTTCTTCCATTTGTCTTTGAAAACCTCCACACTGTTGGACCTTACAGATGCATAGTATTCCATTGTGTATAAGTACCACAGTTTGTGTATCCACTGGTCTGGTGATGGGTATTTTGGTGACTTCCATATTCTAGCTATTGTTAGTTGTGCTGCTATGAACATGGGTATACATATATCTCTGTTGTATGTTGTTTTGGCCTCTTTTGGATATTTTCCCAGGAAGGGTGTCGCCGGATCAAAGGGGATATTTATTTCTAGTCTTTTGAGAGCTCTCCATACTGCTTTCCAGAGTGGTCGAACGACTTTACACTCCCACCAGCAGTGCATGAGGGTTCCTTTCTCCCCAAAGCCTCGGTGCATTGATTGCTCTTTGATTTGTGGATATAAGCCATTCTCTCTGGAGTGAGATGGTATCTTAGCTTTGTTTTGATTTGCATCTCTCTTATGGCTAGAGATGTTGAGCATCTTCTCATGTATCTATTGGCCCTTTGTACTTCTTTGTGAGTGAACTGCCTCTTCATTTCATTTGCCTGTTTTTCAATAGGATCCTTTATTTTGATCAGCTTAATTTTCTTTAGCTCCCTGTGTATTCTAGTTATGAGTTTCTTACCTGAGGTGTTGGTGGTGAATATTTTTTCCTGATCTGTTGGTTCTTTATTTACAATGTTGACAGTTTCCTTTGCTGTGCAGAAACTTCTTAATTTGACAAGACCCCATTTGTTGATAATAGGGGTAATTTCTTTTGCTCTTGGTGTCTTGCAAAGAAAATCTTTGCCTACCCCTATGTCTTTTAGAAATTTGCCTGCTTTGTCTTCCAGAAGGTTTAGTGTTTGATTTTTAATGTTTAGGTCTTTAATCCATTTTGATTTGATTTTGGTGTATGTTGGTAGGTGTGTGACTAAATTCATTCTTCTGCATGTGGATGTCCAGTTTTCCCAGCACCATTTGTTGAACAGGCTGTCCTTTTTTCCATTGTATGGATTTGGCCCCCTTGTCAAAAATTAGGTAGTTGAGGGTATTTGGGTTTGTTTCTGCATCCTTGATTCTGTTCCACTGGTCTATCTGTCTATTTTTATGCCAGTACCAAATTGTTTTTACCACTATGGCTTTAGCGGGACTCGCTTAAGAGTGGGCAGCTTCTGAATTTCCTTTACCGTGTATGGGAAACATGTTTATGTCAGTATATTCCAACTAAAAATTTCTTTAGGAAATAATTGTTTATTTCTTTCACCTTAAGAATTACAGTCTTTTAAAGTTGAAATCACTGAAGTTTTTCATATAAAAGGAAGTATATTATTGTGATATTATTTTTTGAGAAAACTGTGAATTTTTTAATAGTCTTGGAAAAGATCAAAAGTTTTCAGTTGTGCTAGGAAGAATATAGTTTATTTTTCTTCAACTATTATATTAATTTTGAAACAGAACTCTATCCAAAGATAATAATTTCCCAACCACGTGGAACGATGACATCTGTGCAACTGTGACTTAAACAATGAATATTCTAAAAAGGGTGGTGTATCTCTAAGCAACAGGTAGCAGAGGGTCTTATTCAAATGAACAAAACTCGTTTGACACACGTTATACACTGTTAATTTAAGATAATGGTAAGATGTTGCATACTACTGTCCCTAGAGCAGAATCTCGTAGCTTAATGATTCAGTCATTTAAAGAATAGAAAAGGGGGCTGGAGGAATGGAAGGTGGTTAAAGTGCTTAAGGTCCTGAGTTTGATTTCCCAGCACTGCATAAGCCCAACGTGATGATGCATCCCTGTAGTCCTAGCACTCAGGAGACTGAGTTCTATGCTAGCCTGGGCCAAAGAGTGAATTCAAGAATTCAGGAGAAGCCTGGGCTACAGAGTAAGACCATGTCTCAAAAAAAAAAAAAAAAAAGAAAAAAAAGGAATGATTTTCTTTTTTTGTTTTCTTTTTTTGGTCTTTATGTTTAGAAAAATTAATCCCAAGTTATGTTGAGAATAAAAATAAAAAAGATTATTTGGAAAGGACCAATAGATACATTTCCTCTCTTTGATCCTAAGATCTCTTTTTTTATTTTTAATGTTTTTATATCTGTACTAACTTTTATCCTATTCTGTGCACTTTATAGATATGGGCTAATAAGTCAACACTTCTTGAATTTTACCATTGTGCTTGACTATGAAAAGTTTGCTACAGATTTGTATTTTATTAGCATTAATTCTGCAAATGCAAAAGATATCTAAATTTTGATTTAATGTACCTTTGAAGTCTTTTTTAAAAATTAGTCTGCTAATTCCCATCTGTACTATTTTATTGGAACGTGTGTTATTTATCTGCCATCGTCAAAACAATGGTGTCAATTTGAAAATGTAAAACATATTTGAAAAACATATCTGTAGTAGTTACCATAACTGTAAATTCACCATTCTTGAAAGTCTACTATAAACATTTCTGGCCCACTGAAACTCAATATAGGAGATTTTATTCATCGGTAAAAGCTAACCATCTACAAATGGCTAGCCATTTAGAATGCTAATTCTAAAATTCTACCCATATATGACTTTTATATCATGTCTGAAATGTATACATCCAGAAATCTAGATTCATATACTAATGATGTAATTACTTTTTCAATAACTAGAATTATAGATACCAACATCCCCTCATGTACTTCTCCACATGCAAAAAAAAAAAAAAAAAGAAAAAGAAAAACAAAAAAAACCTTTTGCGTTTGTACAAAGAAAACCCACATTTCCTATACTTAATAACCAAATTACACTTTGGTATATCTTTCATCAGAGTTCATGGGCTTTTTTTGCCTTACTATTGGTATGCTCTGTGAGACCCAGGAGGTGTCAAACTGCAGAAAATTGGGGAAACAGTCCACCTCTAATTAAATACCTAATTACTAATACCTAAATACTTTTTTATATGCCTTTTTCCAAATGGATAAGCAGATGGCACCACTTGAGCCTACAGAGTCACATCCTCCTTTTAAAATTTCTACTGAAACGGGAGAGTGGGTGCAATGCCAATTCAGCTGTCGCAGCCCATTCACGTAACAGACAGGATGGCAAATTTGTCGGGAGAGTTAAAGCACCCTGGAGACATAAGTGTGCGCCATCTTCCTTTCTACTGCATCGACCCTGCCATATCCAAACCCGGGAGGGGAAAACATGTGGATCTTGCTTTATTTCGTATGTAGCAGGAGCTGGCAGTAAAGCTACATGCGGAAATAGATTTCCAACATTTTCCCTGCCGTTAATTGTAATTTTCCAAGGTTTCCTCTGTGACAGAGTTTACAAAAGGGAGCTTTAGTAAAAACTATCATTAGCTTCAGGGATCAATATGGTTTAGGGAATACAAAACAACTTTAGTTGTTTAAAAATAGGAAGTATCAGAGGGTGTTCCCCTCCTCCCTGTGGGTAGCAAATCACACTATTGATCCGTCCACGGTGTAACTGCATAAAATTTTCAGCTATCAGCTAGAACAGATGTGGATACAAATAAAGCCACTTGACTAGTAGGTGTAGTGTATGGCTTCTGAGGTACTTCTGGAGCATCTCAGTGTGAACCCTTTAGATTGATGAATTGATGTTTTCTTTTTTTCCTCTTAGCTCTAGGAGCTTTGGTTTTAATCCGTTGACGTGGGGAGCAACGTTCACATTAAAGGAACATGTTGCCATGTTGAATAATCTTCAGAATCTGACTTGACTTAAATATACTTCAGTACCATAGGTTCTGGGTTTTTAGAAGGTAGAAACTGTCCAAGTGGATTGTACTGTTGAAAGTAATCTCCACGTGGCTGCATGTAAAACTCAATGATAAAGCCCTTGCCTAGCACCTGCATAAACCTGGATTTGATCTGCAGTAATACCAAAAACAACCACCACAAAAATAAACAAAAAAATCAGTGCTTTCTCAACATAATAAAGGAATCAGAATAATTCATATTTGGAGTTTTAAAATCTTTTTAGTTTAGTAAATAAGATCTTTTGGGACGTAGTAGCTCTCCCTGGCTAAAAAAAAAAAAAAAAAAAAAAAAAAGAATAAGAAAGAAGAACTCTCAATTGTTGAAAGCACCTATTTTTAAGGATCTTTTATTCTGTTTGGGCTAATGAATTATGCTTTACTTTGGAAGAGTTATGCTTTCATTAACTTTACAAAGATATATTCCAGTACAATGAATAACGTGTCTAAAGCAGTTTAACTAAAAGATGATTGTACAGTCTCGTTAGTTTACATCGGTGAGTCCTTATCAGAATAATTTTTTAACTGTTAAACTAAGAATAGAGTCTTACAGAATACAGTATGAGGATTCTAAACTGAAACTAAAATCCAATAACTAAGAATATTGTAAGCAATGTAAAATGAATGGGAATGGGCAGTTTTTCAATATTTGGGGGAGTGAACCTACAATGAAGGGAGTTTTTTGAGACAAGGTGTCTCTGTGTAGACCAGGCTGCTTCTGACCTCCTCGTGTAGCAGGCTGGCCTTGAACTCAGGCCAGTCTGCCTTCCTCCACTTCCTTCATTCCTCAGTGCTGGGATTGCAGACATGCGCCGCCACACCTGGTTGTTATGCGGAGCATGGAATGTGGGTCTTGTGTATGTTGGCAAGCACTGCAATCGCTGAGCTACACCCAGTTCTGGAGATCTTACTCTTCACACTTGTTTATGCACACTTATTTTAAGTATTTTGTAGTATACATCATATACCTGTTGCATATTTAGCACATTACATGAAGTGCTTTGCAGAATGTAAAATTGTTGTGACCTGGGACGTTGAAGAGTGTTACTTCTGAGTCTTTGATTCTTGCTACTCACAAGTAAGAGTCTTGAACATATTTTGGGACTGGAAAGGAGTAGAAACAAAAGGATGACAGTTTGCAGTCATAGCAGTATTTGAGGGGTGGGTTACAGTTTTATTTTCAGTAATGAATACGAGAGGCTGATAGGAGTCTTGGGAAAAAGTGCCACCGGGAAGTGAGGAGAAGGAATCCAGGATGCACCAGGTGACTCAGGAGCTGGAGACGGTAGAAAAAAGTGTAACTATTCTCCTGTATTTCCCCCACTGTTTTATTAATGTACATATGTAATACATAGTGTTTACAATGAATTTGGGTATTTCGTGCACATATGTATCATACCAACTTTACAATCCCTTCCCATTTTTGACCCTCCCACTCCCTCCCTAACCCTTCTCCCAACTCCGGCTATCACTTCATGTGGTTCTATAGAATGTCTGTGTTCTGGGTTTTCCAAGTCAGAGAAGCTATACAGTACTTAATGTATTAATCTTCTGCACCTAAGTCATTTCACTTAAGTCACCACTCTAACTCAGCTTCCTATTCCTCGAATGGGTCGCGATAGTTAAACTTGATGCCTCTTCTCTGAATCCAACCAATCCTTTTATTGGGATATTTACCAAAGTTTTTTTTCCCATATTTTTGCTATATCTATTTTTCTATTCTTAAACCAGGCATTACCCACCAGTTCACAGCCAGGTGACGTGTGATTCACATGTATTGAGTAGTGGAAAATGGTTGCTGGGGGAAAGTGAAGAGAAAGAAGCAAAATTGTTAAAGGTCACATTTTCTACAACGAGGGGTAGCTCTTGAATAGTTTTGCACAGGAGAGTGCAATCCTTAGTTTCCCAGCTATTTTGAAGCGAATAGGCTGGAACAGAGGCACTGCTGACAGGGCAGAGCTTGTATGGTGGTGGTGGCCAGTGATGGTCACTGGTTAGATTTCACAGTGAGGAAGGGAGGTAGGCACATGGAGGGGGAGAAGGAAAATGAGGGAGAAAAGAGGAAAACAGAGGGAGAGAAGGGAGACTTAACAAGAGAGGGAGAGAGGGAGCACAGCCTGCTGAGGGTTACTTCGCATTTGCAAAGGGAGCACTATCACTAGACAACAATTGGGCCCTTCAGGGGTGGCTGCATGAGTTCTGCCTTGAGTGACTGTGTTGATCCAGGATCTTGTCACCAAGGTAGGGAATTCTAAAGGAGAAAATTGGTGAATTCGGATTCGAATTTTTTTCTTGGTAATGTCTATGAGAGATGGCAAGGATATATCACTAAGGATGATTCCAGGATTGAAATTATATGTCTTAATTCTCAGGGTGGCTAACTGCCAATGCATTAAAATTAGATTTTAACGAATGAAAATGTAATACTTTACGTCAGGAGTTCTCTGTCACATTATTTGGGCTTCACAATGTCACTTTAAATATTTTACCTTGAAGATACTGTGTGCCTCTGGCAAAAACATGCATCTGCCTTGGTATTATTATTTTTTCTACACTCATTTACCACACTGACCATTGCTTCGTGAGTGTGTTTGTGTGTGTGAGAGTGTAAAATTGCAAGTTAGAGAAGTTAGAGTCATTTAAATATGTTTTGATATTTTTCTTTTTGATTGTATGCCATTCATTTTATAAAACAATAACATATTATTAAATATTCTAAGAGGCTGTTTTGTATTTTAATACCTTTAGAACTGATGCTCTAACTTCAAATTTATTTTTGTATTTTAAATGTAAGCTACTTTATTGAATTCATGTTTTGGAGTACTTAGTGTTAATTTATATTATAAAAGAAAAGCAACATTTTTTTTCTGGCTTGAAATCTTTATTTGGAATATGACCATCTCATATTCTAGTAATTATAATATTTAAAATAGTAGTCTTCATGTTAGCAATAGCTATCAAATTCTTTATAAAATAACAAATGCTATATTGTTTCTATAATTTTGTATAATTTTCTTAGACTGTTTGCCTCTCCTTCTCCATTAAATAATAGAATCAAGCAAAATCCAAGTATTTTTTACCTGAAGGTTTGCTCTAAGCAATTTCTGAATTCTGAACTTGGTGTAAAACATAGCAAACTATGCAAATCTCATTTTATATTACAAATTTAAATGAGGGAGGTATTTAAAATGGGCCAATTTAAATCTATTCCATTGTTATCAGTAGAATAGGGAGACTAAAATCAGAGATGCCTGAAATCATTACTTTTAAGAAAGAAATTATTTAATCTAAGAAATCCAACAGGTTGATTTGTCAGTTAGTTGACCATTTCCTTTTTTTTTTTTTTTTCTTGAAGCAGGGTCTCGCTCTGTAGCCCAGGCTGGTACTGAACTAACTATGGAGCCCAGGCTGGCCTTTGACTCAGGGCAATCCTCCTGTCTCAGCCTCTAAAGTGCTTGGATTACAGGCCTGTGCCACCACGCCTGGTTTATGTGGTGCCGGGGGAATGGATCTCAGGTACTTAGCACTTGCGAGGCAAGTGCTTTAACCTCCAAGGCATTCGCCCAGTCCCATTTATCTTTTGAATATAATTACTGAGTATATTGTTATACTGCTTTGCCTACAGAAGTAGCAAGGTAAATGAGACTTACTTGCTGCTTTTGGGAGTATAATTATAAACATACTCTTTCCACACCCATGGTGGAAAGATTGAGTAAATTTATTTAAAATCTGGTCAAGATACGATTAGTCTGGTTAAAGAAGATCCTGATTTATTAATTTATCTTCACACCTATACTTGATTATTTTGATTATACTTATCAGTGCATTAAATCCAAAAATATGAGTTAAATTCAGTGTGTATGTATGCAATTCGACTGTTTTCATCGTGAGGTATCTTAGTGACTAGGCAGGTTGTCCGACACTCCTGAGTGGCTGAATCAGAGAGAACAGCTAAGCCTGTTTGTAGGCACACATATCATTAATTTGGGTCATCAAGAACCGGAATTGCTCAACAAAGATGGCACAGAGTAGTTATCCATATGTTTGAAATGATTTCAGTGAAGCTTGCCAGAAGCAGGATGGACTAAACGACTCCCAGGGCATTTTACAGTCCTCTGTTCCTCATTTTATCTAATTGTAATTTTTAAGTGTATATGGAAGATACAAACCTATTTTATTTCAAAATGCCTTGTGTTTCCTTAGGTGACAGGCAGTGAAAAGGATGCATTTCTTGTAAGCAAACATTTGAATTCAACACTAAAATAGCTTTTTGATCAGGCACCAATTACTTTGAGTTGTAAGATAATCAACTTTACTGTTTAAACATTCAGTAGACAACTGCGTTAGAAGTTTTATGTATTTATTTGCATTTTTAGAACAATGAAACAAATTTATAAAATATTGAAATATGTAATTTGTATGCATGAAAAGAAATAAAAACTTCCCCAGATATGATTATTATGTGTAAATTAAACTATCTTTCACTCCTATAATTCACCATAACTGATCTATAGCTATCACAAAATTTGATTGCTTTTAAAAAGATCTCATGTAGTCTTTTAGTTGAATATCTCTGAAATTTTGTCATTGCTTGTTTTAACCCCATTCCCTGATGTACCCAACATGCCTCAACTGGTTCTGTTTGCCAGGAGTTTAGACAGCGGGCCCTGATATGAGAGACCCAGATCACAAGTCCTATGGAACTTAAGACAAAAAACAAAGTGAAAGAGGGGGGTAGGATGGGGGTGGAGAAAGAAATGGGAGGATCGGGGGAGAGACAAAAGAAGAGTGGGAAAGCCCTTGTCACCTTGATAAGATACATATGTGCACAAAATGCTCGACTTCATTGCAAACCTTAAATTTTGCACTTATACATATCAATAAAATGGGAAAAAAATGGTTCTCCCTTAGCATCCTGCCCTGTGACTGTGACCTTGATGAGTTGCCGTGAGCTCACTGTCCCTTTAGGAAGATATAAAGTGCTTACTTACACTGTGGTAGCTGTTGTTTAAAAAATATGTCTCTTTAATGGGCCTTTATATTTTAATTGCACATATTTCCACATATCTAGGTGAAATTGTAGTCTTTAGGAAATTCCAAGTAGATGAGCCCTACCAAAACACATACCTCACAAGAAAGTAACTATATTGTGACGTATATAGATGTGTGTATGTGTGTGCGCACACATGTGCACGCCCATTGTCATCAAATCACTACCAGGAGTTCAGGTGTGACCGATTGATCTTCGTTAGCTGTCACCTTGTGTCAGTTTATGAAGCCAGGTGATTAGAATGAAAGATTAGGGCACTTCTCTTGAAGTTGACCTGAACCCTATTTAGGAAAGTCAAATGGAGTGATTGTTGGTCCTTGTATTGAATTAAGAAATGACTAATGCAAAATGTTTATGAAATTTCTCGCTGTTGAATATCAAGATTATTAATTATGATAGGTGTATTTTCACTACTACATCCAAACGTCTCTAAAACAGGAATATTTTCACTATTGTAAGATCGCGTGATGAGTCAACAAAGAAGTAAAAACCATCCTGTATTCATATTTCCACAATTTAGTTGTTAGTGAGCATTTCCAAGGTGCTTGAAACTGAGGTACCACAAATGTTTGTGCTTGGAGGAGCCATGAAGTGTACTAAGAAAGGTAAGCAGAATCTCTGCTTACTGGAATTTACAATTTGTTATGTAAATGACACTAAATCAATGCAATCAGTGCAGAATCTTGCACGCAGAAATTTGAAGTGTGTGTTAAGCTTGGGTGTTTCGAGTCAGAGGTTGCAGGAGGAGAATTAATGGCAGTTGACATCGTCAAGGACATAGGAACTTCAGTGGGAAATTAGAAATGGATAAGATTAAGATTTGGGAGGGAAAACAGGACCAGATCATTTGAGGAAAAGATCTTGATTTAAGCAAAGTTTTGGAAATAGGAAGTAGCCTCAGGCAATAACAGAGAACACCAAGAACCAAGGCCCCTTGATTCAGTCCATTTCTTACTCTGTCACTCATAAAATGTTTTATTTCATTTTAAAATGTTCAGTCCACTAATGACCTAAGGCAGGAGCAAAACAGTTATCAAAATTGCTAGTGATGTGTATGGTCACTTCATAAATGTGATTTAATGATTTTGAAAACAGACCGAATGGGAACAGAGCATGCTGAAAGCAGTAATAAGGCATTTTTCAAAAGTGTCAGGTTCCTAAATCTTAAATTCAGAATGAAAAAAGAATAGACATTTCTGCCTTGGTTCATCTGTAAAAATATCTTCGGAAAATAAAAGACTCACTTTTTTTCTGATTGTTCTTGACCAGCAATGGTAAAATTATGTGTCAATTAATTTCATGGTCACTTGATTTTGAGGATTTTCCTATTGAAATAATTTTAATTTCTCTCTCCTGAAAAAATGTCCTTTCAGTTTAGTAAAATGAAATTTAAACATCTTGTACAGTCTACTTTTATAAATTAAGTAAAAATGTAGCAACATTTTTTCTTTGTTATACAATAATTGAATGTATTTGAATGTAAGGTACCAAGGAATATGGATGCGATGATAGCCATATAGTTTTTCAAAACACAGGAAAGAATTTGCTTGAAGGATGAAGCTCAAACCCTATTATTATATCATTGAATTTAATCATATCTCATATCTGATTTTGAAACTGAAATATTTACGTGTTATATGTATTTTTATGAATATTTCTCCTTTGGATAATTACTCGGTAAATTGTTCAAATCACCCACATGGGTGTATTCACTAATTTGCTACTTTACCATCAAATGTAGGACATAAAAATGGAAAGAAATTGAAATTATTAGGACAAAAGTGTTGTACTATAAACCTTTTTTCTTTCTTTTTTTTCTTTCTACAACCTCTAATCTGTACAGTATGACAGCAATTAGAATTTCTCTACAGCTTTCCCATAAAAAATATACTGTGCTCATGTATTCATTGTAATACAAATCAAACTGAAAATGTAAATGAAGCAATAAGGGCTTTTTTGAATTTTTCAGCAGATTTTAAATTAAAGCTGATGATCTTTTTCACTTTATATTTGTCATTTTTGAACATATTTCTGTATTACATGACTAAGGTCACAAATCATGGTCATTACAGGTAATATCTTATTATTGTCCTTCTCTTTATAATTTTCCAATGAAAACATTCATCTTACCAGTCAATAGAAAAACAAATTCGAAAGAATATTAGGACTGGTCTAATAGATGTACAAATGGACATTACATTAAATATTAAGGTGTGCTTTTAGGTGACTCTCCCAAGCAAAATAAACAAGTCTGTTTTTTTCCCCCATTTTATTGATACGTATAAGTGCGAAATTTAAGGTTTTCCATGAAGTGGAACATTTTTTGCACCTACGTAGTCTGGTTTTTACCATGTGTTGATTGATTTCAGAAGTCTAATCCTCTCACTTGCAGTTCATCTCAACCTCACAAGTCTGTGTCATTGAGAGTGGAGTAAGGGGCAGGAATGGAAAATCTGTGTGACTCAATCTAACAAACGACTGAAATAACTATTTTCACCCTCGCTAGTGAAAAAAAAAAGCCAATAAAAATGAGTTCAAAGTATTGTCTGTCATCCACAAGTTTAACAAAATGAATGGATATGTCTTTTGAGCGAGAATTTATATCTCTAGGATGTTTACTTTAAAAATAGTAGAATAAGTTTAAAGGTGTGGTTCGTATGCTCATTATAACATTATTTGTAGTAGTTTCAAATTGGAACTAAACCAATTGTTTATAGGTAGGCTGGATAAGAAAAAAAGGTCTAGAATTATGTCATGGATGGAGGTTGCTGAGTGACACCATTTAAATTCCATATCCTCAGCAAGGACTGTGTCACCAAGGCCAAGTTATTCCACACCTTCATGCTTGTAGTAGATAGCATACATTTTGCAGTGCATTGCTAGGATGAATGCACTAGAAGGTGTTAGGAGTTGAGAATATTCCTGGCATGTAATGAGTGTCCATGGAATGTTAACTAATGCTGTTATTATGTTTTATCTATTAAAGTCTATTTTAAACTTTAAGTCAATTTAATTTTCCATGTAAATCTGTGATCATGAACTATATATAAAAATGTGGTAAGGATAGAATAGAAATAATAATTTAATTAATAATAATAATAATAATTTCTGACCTTGGTCCTTATAGCATTTTGTATGGTTTATCACTTCTCTCACAAGAATATTTACACACCGTGTAGGGGGAACTGCTGTTTTAACCCTGATTTTCTTTGACAGTTAATGCTCCTTTCTGGGTGGAGGGATATTGCCTGAACAGCCAGCTGATTAGATTTCTCCTCACCCTTGGGAACCTTCAGAATCCTGAATGTCAGTTCTAATTGAAAATTGAGTCTTTTGCTTTTCTAGATCTTTTTATAAAACTCTCTTAATTTGTTAAATCATTCAGTGAATGCAGCAGGTATTAGTTTTGATGTTTATTAATTGCAGCTTATTTTTCATTATGTTATAATCGTCAGTCATAAAACATAATTGCCATACTTGAGAGCAAGAGATGAAAATTCCAGTGGAAAGAGCATAGATGTGTGTAATGCAAGTGGAAAGGCTGGGTAGTAAGCATAGGTATTTCATGAGTGGAACGACTCCATCCAGAGTCAGTGGGATATTAATATTTAAAATGTGTACAACTTTTCACAAATATGCAGTATAGGTCTTCATTTGCCCAGTAGTGAATATTATGTAAGTGCACATACAATGTGCTACACTTTCAGGAACCGATGTAAATATATACACACACAAAAAACCATCTTCTGTATCTCTTTGAGTATTAGTAGTCTCTGGCAACATGTGATTGGTGTCAAATTTATTTAAAACCAAGATTTACTTCTTTTGTAAATTAGGTGAGATTATAGAGAATAGTGTGGAAGTGTGGTCCATAGCAGATAGTTTGGAATTTGGAGAAAGTCTCTCTACAGTCCAACTGAGGCTCTGTTGTATTGTGGCTATGTGACCTTGGATAAGTTACTAAACCATGCTGGGTCTGAGTCATCTGTACAACTGAAATAGTAACAGGACTAATATTGTCAGTGGTCGTGAGAATTGTAATAGCACAGATTCCTAGAACAAATTATAAAATAAAAACACAGTAAATATTAGCATTAGTATAATGAAGTTACTGTGTAACAGGGGTGAAAAGGTAGAGGCCGTGGTTGTTGAGATCACCATAAAACTTGCTTTAGCAAACTCTCATTGAAGGCTCTCAGGGGTATTGTCTATGACTCTTAGGAAATACACAGTTAGATTTGCAAACGAGGCAGAAGGTGATGTAATTAGAAATATGTGGTTCTAAGTGAATGGTGTGCTAGTAGGAAATGATAAATCTGAAATGTGTGCTGATAGTGAATGAAAGAATTGGTGGTGCTAGAGTCTTCCAGAAGGTAATGCTTTTATCCTGCAGCTTACGGTGAATGTGCGATTGCAAGTGCCATATTCAGCAAGATGTTTTGTTTCTGATTAATCGGGTCTCGAGTGGAGAGTAAGAATTGTGTGTGATGGAGTGGCCTACGAATCCACATTTTTCACATTGGAATAAAGTGCTTTTGAAGGCAAATAGGAACATGTTGTTAATAGCAGAGCTGGGATGGGAGAAGGTCTTGGAAACTGCATGTTACCGAGGAGAACGCTTTCAGTCTACCTGGCCTTGGTTCTGCGATCCTGTATCCACTGTATGCAGCCTTGGGATGGTCCAGGTGTTGCGCTCAACAGCCATCTGTCCAAGGAAAAATATGAATTTCCTGAATTGACAAGATATCGCATGCATTTAGTGAAGTTTATCTTCACAGTTGGGCAAGAATAAATAAACCAGCAGTGGAGCCCCTGTGAGGATATACGGTATGCTTCAATTATTGGTCCATTTTATCAGTGGCAGATGTTACATTTTGGTACTGAACTGAAAACTTTTTCATCAGCAAAACCAATTTATCTGGCCTGTGCCAAAGATTATTGCCATGTTTCTGTTTCACGGGGAGTTGCTCAGCTTTATGCTGTAATTTTTTGGCATAAGATTTTGGGTGTGTATAATATATTTTTAGCACAATGACCCAGTTTTCTGGGTACCGGTCAATGAGGTTTATTTCTTATTACCAATTGTTTGCTTTTTCTTTATATTTAAATCATTATAATCATTTTGTAAATGATATTATATCATGGAAAGTAAAGAATGAGAAACATGCTGATTTGGGAGATCACTTCAGGTAATAAAATGGTATACACCTAATGAAATATTTTATCCTAATATTTATTTATAATTGGTGCATTTTCCATGGAGTGGAGCTTTCTAACTCAAATATCTCTCATGTTTGATTTATGACAACTTAAAATAATTCAAATTTGTATCCACATTAGCACTTGTAAACAGCAGCTCACAAATTAGCAAAGTCATCTTTCACTGTTGAGGAAATCAATGTAGTCATAAACACAGCCCAGAGGGCAGTAGCCAGCTCTCTAATTCCCAGTCCTATCAGCAGCACAAGGTAATCTTTTCTACATCCTTGTTAATATAGTTCTTGGTTAGCTTTTTCTTCTGGGATGTATCTACCCAATCTTATCTTTGTCTTTTCTCATGTCTGATAACTGGTATGAGGATATAATATTCTTAAAATGACACTCCATATTTTGATCTTTTTCTGAAGCATATTTGATAAAACACATTCATACAATATGTTAGACTGGGCATACAGTTAGTATCCTCTTGTCTAAAGTTTTACTTCTTTATAATTTAAGTAGCCCAGAGAAATATCTCTCAACTGAAATGTTGAAAAAAATATTTATAATTTTGTATGCCTCCTGCCCCCCTGCCCTGAGTAGCATGCTGCAATCTCATACAGTCTTGCTCTGTCTGGCCAGGACGTACACCATCCATTCATTCACTCAGTTTTAACACACCCATCACTTAGCAACCAACCCAGTTATCAACTCAACTCTGCTGGTATCTCAGCGCTTGTGTTCATGTAACTCTCATGTAGGGGTCCAACACCACGTCACAATGCCCACATCCTTCACTGTTGCACTTCCAGGTCGTCACTTGGCCATGGGATCATCTTGCAACATCACTAAAAAGGTAAAGGGGGAATATAGTGGCATGAGATGTTTTAAGAAAGGCAGAGAGAGAGAGAGAGAGAGAGAGAGAGAGAGAGAGAGAGAGAGAGACCAACCAAATTCACATAACTTTTATTACAGTGTATAATAATTGCTTCATTTTATTATTGGTTACTTTTGCTTCTCTTACTGTTCCTGGTGTATAATTTAAACTTTATTATAGGCATGTACATATGAAAATATAAATGAATAAAGCTCAGTATTGTTCTAAATTTTAGGAATCCCCTGGTAGGGAACATTTTCTTCAAAAATATAGGTTTGGGAGGTTAATGTGTATATAACTGTAATTTTTTTAGATGAGAAAAAGAAAATAACGAAAAATTTGCTCTCAAAAGATCATCAAGTACTTTACATCTCCTTCAAATTTTCCACAACGAACACAAACCAGGCTTTCTAAAAGTCACATCCCTGAAATTTTTCTGTCTTTAGATTAATTACATGATAAATTCTTTGTTATACGAAATCAAATATGGTTGGCAAGTATTTCATTTATTTGAATATTACTTTGGAAAGCAGTGTACTAAAAAGATGAATTATTCCTTTTTATATTGGATTCATTATAATATTTTCAATCTTATAAAAGTAATATTCAAATTTTGGTTCTGAATCTTTTTTCATAGGGTTTCTACAGGAAAGTTACATTGGTTTCTCGTAGACATCTCTAAATTCTAGTTTTTTTCTAAGTCAATTGCTTGTACATTGTTAGACCGGCATGTATTGACAATGGAGAACTTCTAGCTCAAAACAATGCATCTGATGTCATTTTCAAGTCCTTGACAGTGAATGACAATGACTAGGTCATGACTACAAGGGTAAGTAGCTATTTTATCGTACTAGATTGTTTGAATCGTGCATTATCTTTAAGATCATTGTTATGATATAGTTATGTTTTTCTCTGGATAATTCATGATATATGATTTTAGGATTTGCAAAGTTTACACAAGTACAAATTTTAAGAAGATGAAGTAAATTAAAAATTATATGGGAATAGATCCCTATTGTCATACCTGTAAATGACACCTCTCACTCTGATGCCCCGACGCTACATTTTAAATGTCTTGAGGGTTTTTTGTCTTTTCCTTTAATCACTGTCTTTAACCCTACTTAATTTTTACTGGTACATATTTGTGATATGCAATTGTCTTCATCTTGGGGAATTGGTACAATGCAAACTGCACTTTGATCATTTTCACTTGCTCTTTCCTCCCTGCCCTCCAAAATCCCACTCCTCCAATCCCTGGATTCTCTTCTCATCTCCACAGTCTCCATATCTCACGAGGCCCACACAGTCCCTCCTTGCCAGAGTCTTTCATGGTAGGTCATTATCATCCTGCTGACATCATCTTTTCTTCTGTTTCTTTTCCTCTTTTTTATCATTCTTTTAACTATTTTTCCAAAAGAAAAGCTAAACCTTCCCCTAGCACTATTAGAACAATCTTTCTACACTGGGCATATGAGGAAAACACCTCACTCATTCACACTTAATAATCTTCAGTGGTTTATCAAAACTCTTTAAGAAAAGACTGAGTTCTTACCATAGTATATGATTACCTGAATGCTATGTAGTTGCCTCTATATCTTCAGCTTTCTCTACCACCGCTTGCTGTTTTTATCTAGCATTCTCTCATGATTTCTTTGGCCACAAAGTATTTGCACATGCCTTTGTGTTTGCATGTATGTGCATGTATACATATGCTATTGGAGATTGAACCCCATGCCTTCACACTGAGATACATCCTCAGTCCATGTTTTAGTTTTGAGACAGATTATCTAAGTCACTGAGTTGCCCAGGTTGGGCTTGAATTGGTGATTCCAGCATGTTAGTATACTGTCTAGCTTACACATACTTTTTTTGGCTTTGTTTTTGAACTTTCTTCATGCACAACTCCTTTCTCAACCTGCTCCCAATTCTACCTCTTTCATTTATTGCATGCTTCAAGTCTGAGCTGAAGCATTTTCTCCTCAAGAACACCATCTTCTGTCATACCGAGGAATGCTTTCTTTGTTAGATACACAAGCTACCTATCTCAAGTAACTGTTAAACTTCTTTAGTGCAATGAATGTCAACCTATCTTTCAAGAGTCTAGATTGTAAGGCAGAGAATATCTGATTCATCCACCATTGCCTTTCTAGCACCCAACACAGTGCCTGGAATGTTTATGAATAAAAGGATGAATGAATGCTATCTTATGAAGCTCAAATAATTTCTTAACAATTAAAAGTAATGACAGTGAAACTAAGCTTGAGCTCGTGTTAAAGGAAAACTGATGAACGAATGGTCGAAATCTCTGGAGAGGATGCATTTCTCTTCGCTGACATGGCGATATCACTTACTATCTCAGATGGAAGCTGCCACCTGCTGTGAAAGTTCAGGTTATTTCAGAATTATCTTTGCACTGAATTTGCTAAATGGATCTTAATTCAACTGAGCAATTAAATATTGTAAGTTTTGACATCATTTTATTTTGTGCATGGTCCTTAACAGGTATGACAGACTGGGCCACTGAGATATTACTGGGAAATAGTCATTACAATTTTTCCATGAAACTTCTGTAGCATTTTGCTTTTAGAAGGCCATCACCATCCCATTGCTTATTCTTTTCTCTCTGATCTAGAAAATACGATATGCATATGAGGAGTAAAAATCATTTTAATTAAAATACTAGTACATCAATAACTGTTTATTACTTTATGAGTGTCTGGCATCTGCAGGGCTCTACTAGAACTCAGAGTAGAATGCCGAGAAAAAGTGATGGACTTGCTCCTGTGGAGCATACAGTTCGTGGAGAGAATCACAAATGTAGATGGCAACTCATAATACACTGTTGTATTTGGTATGCAAAGGATTTTGAGTGTTACAGGAATATACTAGTGTCAATAGTTGAAGTTTGCTCGGAATTTCCTGTGTAAGTGCTATAGATAAAAATCGGAGGATGCCTAGGAATTGAGAAGATGAAAACTGAAGATGAGGTGTTGAATTTCTGTCTTACTTTGCTTGAATTGCTGTGCCAAAATTCCGCTGACTTGATGACTTAATAAGAAATTTTTTCCTCCCATTTTTGGAGACTAGGAGCCACCATGGTCAGTTTGGTAGTGAGGGCTTCCCCTGACTTGAAGGTGGCTGAGTTTTGCTGAACTCCATGGTGGAAAGGGAGTGAGCACTGGTCTCTTCATTTATGAAGACAGTAATCCCTTTATGGCATCCCTTCTGCCCTGTCCTCATCTAAGCTGATCCTTTCCCTGAGTCCCCAGTTGGAAATGCTGCTACAATGTTAACACTTCAGGATGAACATTTTACATAAACATTCAGTTAAAAAGTGTATCATCAGATGTGCGAGGATTATGATAGGGGAGTCACTTTTTAGACAGGAATGAGTTTCCCTGAGGCTGGTGTCGCCATCATGAACTTGCCCTCTAATATGATGAAGAAGTTTAGATTTTAAATTGAGCACTTATGGAAGCTAATGCAGGGGTTTATGTGAGGGAATGAGCTATTTTGAAGAAAATAAGATCAGGTTACCTTTTAGGTAGGGACAGTTTTATAAGATGGTAAAATCTAGTGGTAGGAAACCTTTGTCTGCTAGATCTGAGTTAGTCTTAGCTATTTGGTGCCTTAGACCTGTAACTTTACCTCTCTGGACTCAGCTTTCTGTCAAGAATAACTCAACAGGATTCATTTTGTAAATGATCTCTGAGTATTCTGGAACAGTCAAAAGGCTCTATAATGAACAGGCATGGTGAGAATGTATTACTGTGAGCCCCAATTCTGAGTATGTGTGCCTTCCTGTACTTGTAGAAGACGTTTTATTGCAGACCCTCTAAATGAAGATTATATTGTGAGAGCTTAATAAAAATGAATTCAATTCATTTACTCTTCAGTCACTCCCTTGCACTAAAAGCAATCATTAATAAGGACACTGCATGGCTGTGCTCTCGGTTGTTGATGCAGTATGTTGTACATAGTGTTAGCATCATCTATGTTGGACCTTGTATCCTAGTAGTTATCTGAATTTTCTATTCTTTCCTTCATATGACGAAAAGTCCACTCTCTGGAAATAAGACCTGGGAAGTGGGATGGGGGAAGGAGGGAGGGAAGAAGAGAGCAAGGGTTAAAAGGAGAGTGTGAGAGAGATTGGACTTAACTCTACTAATAAACTCCTTGGTATTGTATTGAACTGGGCTATGTTTCATTTCTTTGATCATCAATTAAATGAAGCAAGTGTCACTCCTTTGTCACTTCCTGCCTGCTTATTGTCTGAGGGGTGCTGTGTGAACTATTGGTGGCATGTTGCCATAAAGGTAAAAGTAGATTGTTTCTATAGTCACAAGAGAAACACATGAATAATTCTCATCTGTGGTATTCTAGGAGAGTTTTGCATATAATATGGTGACGTTTACACAGATCTTGAAGAAACAAGCTGGGCTGGAGGCACAGTTCTGAGATCTCATTCCTTTGAGAGGCTGAGGCAAGAGAATATCAATTTGAGCTTAGCCTCGGCAACGTACCCTATCACAAAATCAAGCACGTACGGCCTGAGGATGGAGTTTGATGTAACGGCCAAGGGCTAGGTTTCCAGTATCGTGCATAAAAATAATAGCTCATACAAAGAAAATAGGATTAATGTTTTTGGCAGAGAATTAGCAAATGAAAACACATGTAGACGAGGAATAAGAATAAAAGGTATAAGCATTTATTTTTAGACGTCTTAGAGTAGTTTGCTATTATTGTAAGTTGGAATGATTTGGAATGAGGTGTGAAATAAAAACTCCGAAAAAATATGTTTGGATAAAATTGTGAAAAGCTTTGTATGCACTGTGAGACTTTGAAGTTTAGCCATCACCTGCATAAACAACTGATTTTTGGTAAACGAGTGAAGATGGGAGATGAATTACCTTTTGTAATAGTCTTCTGTAGCATTTGAGTTCAGAACCAACTAAAAGATACACTCAGGATAGAGATCAAATTTTTCCTCGTCTTAATGTGAGGACAAACCAGCTTCTTAGTATTTCACCCAGTAGGTAGTCTTGTTCTTCCATTGAGAGATGAAGCCTCCTGTCACTGAAATAAACAATGTCTAGAGAAACTGAATATACTCCAGAAAAACAGAAGATGCTGATCTTAGATTTCTCATTTTCTTCCTTCCAACACCCTAATCACCCGATAATTTTTCTTGCTTGGAGATAGACATATGGGAAAATGAGTTCAGGGAAATCAAAAGTCTGCTTTCTCCAAATCACATGATCAAATATCTAAAATTGATGCCGGATTTTTTACGAGTAGAAATACCTACAGTGGGTCTGAAAGAGAAAGAGGACTTTGATTTGGGAACACAGCGATTAGAATATAAAGGGAGTGATGCATCATGGGATTTTCATGTTGTAGAACCGGAGGAATGGGAAGAAGCAAATATTAGTAAAGAGGTAGGAAGAGATAATCACATGAGCCCTGTTATTTTTGTTATTAATCAAGCTATAGAATAAGGAGAAAATGGAGCTGAAGGAATCACTCAGAGGTTAGTGTACTTGCCTAGCAAGGTCAAGATTCTTAGTGGTAGCACAGCATAAGTGAGGCTTGCTGTTTCATGCCTGCAATCCCAGCACGTGGGAGGTGGAAGTAGGATTGCCATGAGTCCAAGTGAGTTCAGTATTATTCTGGGTTACAGAGCAAGATCTTGTCTTTAAAAACCAAATCAGAAATTCTGGAATGAATTGGCTTTAGAGTGAAAGAGTGAAAGTGTAAAACATGCCTTCTGGTAGGAGCTAAAGGCGTAGACTTGGGGCTCATTGGGGTGATCAAGGTCTACGATTGAATAAAGTCACTCATGGAGAGGCAAAGAGAATTTTGGACTGAGTGCTATAGAACACTCTGCTCAAGGCTTAGCAAGATTATCCAGAAAGCCAGATTGAGGGAAAGAAATACAGAAGCCTAGAGAGCAGAAGGAACTTTCAGGGAAGAATTGGGGAGCAATTGTATTTTGTAGAAAGGAAAGGAGGCTGGCATCTAGAAAAAAATGTTCTGGAGGACTTTTAAGTCAATGCTTGAAATTATGTAATTTACTAAAAAACACAAGTACTGCTTTTTTATTTAGATAAGAAAGTATAGAGATTATACTGCATACTTATGAGAGCTATTTTGCCTACAAATTTAAATGTAAATTAAATTTTAATATCACAGATGTGCATATTTAAGTGTAGATTCTGAGCTTTTTCTGAAAGTTTAAAAATTGAAAAATGAAAATTTTGTTGTTCATCTAAAAGATTGTTTTTTAAAAATTGATTAAAAATTTTTATCCATGTCTTAAAATTTTTCATTATATTTTCCTTGCTTAGAATAAATATATGATCTTTGTGAAGTGAATACTGTAACGTTTTATGACACATATAAGAAATAATGTGAATACATATGTGCATTTATTATAATTCTTGAATTATATGTAAGTGGCTTTTGACAGAAGTGCTCACTGTAGTTGAGGAACAGCAAGTTGTGCAGAGCAGTTGAGTATACAAATGGAAAGTCTAAAACTTTAAAAATACTGAAATATGTTCTTACTGAACAACTTTGATTTAAAGCTACTGGAAAATTAGCCTAAGTCATTTAAATAGGAACAACATATGGATATCCTTTAATATTCCTACAATATTACATCATTGTAGGTTCATCATGGTGTGACCTGGGAACACAAGAATGATCAGGGTGTTTTTGGGAAGGGACACACAGAAAAATACTGGGTTAGAAGAAAAAGCTGTGTAAGGGTATGCCAGACCGGGCAGGAATATGCCCACCAACGTGGATGTGATCCTAATCGAATCAAGTAGTTGGCTTAGCATTGATCGTCAAAAAAACATCACTTAAAACTATTGAAACCTTTTTACACATATTAACACTTTGAAAAGCATCATTTTTTTCCTCAATGGAAAATAAGTACAAGTAAATGTTCAGTGATTAACTCCATTTCATGTAAAGTTGGTCCTTGAAAGTCTAGCTTATTCATTCTGTCTGTCTGTCGTCTGTCTACCACCCTAACCTTTATCTGTTCAGTGGTACTGGATATTACACACAGGCCATTTGCTCTGAGCTCACTTTTTTTTTTAATTCGGATTTTGAGGAGGAGTCCCAGTGACTTACCCAAGCTGCCCTCCTGCTGTAGCCTCCTGAAGTGCTAAGACTGCAGTTGTATAACACCATGGCCTGATGCTCTTATTCTTAAATATTAAATTGAATTAACATATTTTAATTTGTATTACTAATCTTACTGAATATTAATTATAAAAAATTTAAGGAAGTTTCTCTTTTTAATATAAATTAGAGAACCATGTACAGTTAATAAATACCCATCATAATTACCCGAAGGTTTGGACATTAATCAGCAAAATATTATGTGTGGACAATATGGAAGTCTAAAAATGTCAGATCTTAAAATTGTGAAATCATGCAACCCCTTTTTATAATTTTTATCTGTCCCTGCAGTTTTCTATCAGTGCAGCTACAGCAGGAATCCATCTAATGGCAGACCTTTACAGAGACAGTTAATGGGAACAGTAGCCGCCCTGAGGTGTGTTTATACAGTCAGACTCGCTTCCTCTACTTCTGTGATATATGAACTACTTCGGAAGTTTCCCAGCTGTTTCAGTGGATAAATCATGGCAGTAGGAGCTCATATTTAACCTGCACTGTACTGGCTCTCTACTTTGTACTGATTTTCTTTTATCTCCTTGGTGATCTGGAAGAGATAGTTTGAGATAGCTCAAACAGACATGTCCCTGTGCAAGAGGCATTGTTCTCTTGTCTGCCCCTCCCACCTCCTTCCATTCAGCTCAGGGAAACTCTGAAGCTCTTATGATTTGCCTTTATGTCATTCAGAATAAAACCAACTCTCTAGCAGAGGTCAAGTGGCCTATAGATTCATTTCCTGACAATAAAGCAAGATTGTGTGTGGGTGTGGGTGTGGGTGTGTGTTCAGGGACGTTCAATAGAAGCCTCTGTTACACAGTGGCCATTGTAATGTGCAAGGTATTTCCTATGGTTTTAGGCAGCTATTGCCACAATTAGTATCTGTTTCTGGGTTTTAGTTGACTTGAGTTCCCCAGCGTCTTTTCGCTGGCTCATTGTGTTCGCCTTCCCCTGCCAATGACCTCTTTGTTCCTGGTTTGGGACTCTTCAGGGCTTTGGTCTTTGTTAGCACAGGGGACTTTTCCCAAAGATAGAGCTCTGGGATTTGCTTCATTTTACTCTTTGCTGACGTTAGTTTTCAGAATAGCTTCTCTATTCACCTGATCCTGAATAATATCAAGTTTCCTTTTCTTCTTATCTTTCTGTGTGGCGATTGATCTTAATGTGTTGTAAGTTTGTTAGTTTCCTTTTTTGTCTGTAATATGCATTCCAAAAGTATGGGTGTTCACCTCTTGATTTCTGTAATTTCAGTAGCATATAGAAGAATGTCTGGTATATAATACAATCTCAATTTAGTAGTGTATTAGATACATGTACATCTATACAGATATTAATTTTTAAATCTTTCAAACCTGGGACTCTATTATTTTTGCAAATTGCCAACTGTCCTTTTCTCACATAACAATATATCTTGGCTTTCATTTATGTATTAGTGACACAATTCCAATGTTAAATGTTTGAGAGCTATTATGTGGATATACCCCACTTCATTAGTTGAAATTGATATGTAGATAAGATTTTCCTCCTTTTGGCTAGATACCTGTGTATCAGAATAAATATTTTTGTAATATGTCTTTACAGACTCATGCAAATGAATGAATTCAAAACTTGGAAATATGGGGTCCAGTACGTGTGAATTTAAAGTCTTATAAATAAATTTCTCTACACCGCAGAAGCAGTGATATGTATGTTCTCCAAGTACTAATGGCTGGCCTTATTTCCTCTCAGCAATATCACCGAAAATTGTCAAGACTGTACTTATTTGTCTTATAAGGTATTTATTAAATATGACTGTGGTTGAAATCTAGAAACCCTCGTTTCTTCTTGCCGGATGACATTGCAACAACTCAGCTGATGTTTTAACTACCTTACGTTAACGGTAACCTCATCTCTGTTATTCTGTGTACAGATATTGTCTTTGTGCTTTTGCCCTATTAGGCCCATTAGATTTCTTCTGTTCTTTGACATTTTCTCTTGCTGGTATACTCTTTATTCTTGGTTTCTTAAGATGGTAGCCATCCTTTTAAGCCCGATTCATTTGCCATGTGCTGCATTGAATGTTCTAGGAAATGCCCAGCCGAAGTTAGTTTCTGTTACTTTCCATTGAATTTATTATCCCTCCAAGGAAGTTAAAATTTTGTAATAACCAGGTTTACAAATTGTACTGTACTTATAGTCTGATTTGTTTCCATACCTAATTTTTTCCTACCAGATTTTAAGATCCTCACTCATCTGGAATTACAAAATTTGTGCCTTTCTCTCCCACAGCTCTTAGCATGGTGTCTTCCATTAGAAACTGTCTGTTGAAAGGATGAACATGTACATGCATGGCTAACACTGCCCAATGCGTAAATATCATTGAGGGAAAATAGATGCCATGCCAGGAGACCAATTCTAATTAGAACAAATTGACATTCATTTGGTATAACATTCTGTGAACAAAACTCGCTCAAATTTGTAATGAGGAAGAATTGGTGTTTTCCTTTACTCCTGAGATATTCCAGCCTAAATTTATTCTAGTACATTCATCAAAATGTGAAGAATGCGGAAATGAAAGATTCCATTTATAAAAAAGAAAACAAACTAACTGACTGCTGTTTGGGTAGAAGTAATTTTAAAGATTTGATTTTCACCAAGTTGTTTCAATAGTAGGAATTTAAAGGCAAAATAGATTCTTTTCGGGAGAGCAGTTAGAAATGCAAAGTACCAAACGTATACCAAGTTATATTTTGTTTGTCAGAATTGTAAACAGATCACTTTTCAGCCATATATTTGAGATGCTGTCGTCTGATTTCGAAGTGACAAGAATATTCTCATAAATTTCCAGACTACTAGATGATCATTTTTATAATACAGCTTTGAGTTTATTATCACAGAATGATCAGGTTTTAAATAATCAGATATTACATACCAAAGAAAAGACATTGTAGTTGGTTTTTTTAAATGATTAATCTAGTGTCTCTCATAGAATAGTTCGTCACCCAAGATTAATTGAACCAGATTAAATCGTGGGCAGGGCTGAATAAAATTTTAAGCTAAGAAGCTAAGTATGATCCTTTTTGGGAACAATTTGCCCAACTTTAAGAATTACATAGATGAGAAAGGAAAGAAAAGATTTATGTTCACAACATACTGTTATGAAACAGTTCCTATAGTGCACACACAACTGGACATTCAAGTGTAAATCTTAGTATTTTGAATAAAAATTGTTTAAAAATAGGTGAGGACTGACTTGATGTGTAACTGTGGGATTGTGTTTGTGTTAAAGAACAGGAAAAAATACAGAACTTTGAACCAATAAGCTCATGATTTCCCATGAACAATTAGTTGAAAAGTCCGCAGCCCAGAATGGGAGCGGTCATTTGTGGATGGCTTTAGGGCTTTTCCTCTTTGTGAGTCTGTTCTTCAGTTGCTTTTCCTTCCATGGTTGAAATACCGTTACTTACTGAACCTTTGGTATTATGCCTATAATTAAGAGATGAAGATGGAGGAAGGAGGACACGGATGTGCCAGCTGATTTAGTGACATTCTATCAGGAAAAATGAAACTAAAAACAGGTTTGCTATAACCATATCGTTGGTAGAGAACGATATTTTCCTGCATTGTTGAGGCCAGTGATGATTGGTCCGTTGGAATATATGAAAGGATTTGTAATTCCTGCAAATTAAAGTTTTTTTTTCTGTTATCTGAACTGAAATTAGGGTGAGGCAAACCACACATTTGTTTCTGATGTAGTGTTTATGAAGATGTAAAAATGTGAAAAATACAAGTCATATTTTAATGCTTTTCAAATGACAATATTAAAAATCACTAAAGAACAAAATATCAAAATTTTAAATAAGAAAGGATCTTACCTTTAACTTGTATGACAATTAGACATTTTTGTTTTAGTCTCAGCTGATGAGCTAATCAAATAAGGACTCATTTATTAAAAATAAGCCAGGAAGTTTGCAGGGGATAAAGGCACATGAAAGAGGAGACAGACTTTTGGAGACAAAAGATGTCTGTCACAATATACTTGAATAACCACAGTTCCTCAAAAACTATCTAAGTTCTGTGTCGTTAGAAACTGAAGATAATCCTGAAAATATTAGAGTTGTCCACCAGAATAAGTCATTTTAATAGTAGATTAAATTTTTAAAATAATTTTATTGTGATGAAAAATTAAATTGACATAAAATTTAACTTTTTTTGGTAAATACACGAACTGCAAGTTCTGTACCATGTTAGAACCACAGGATAAGGGGAATTACCATCCATGTACACCCCTTTTTTGATGTTTCTCCCCTTCCCTTTCCTATCTGACCATTACCTTTCTTTCTACTCTACCACTCATGGTGGGTTTTTTTCTTCTTTATTTTCTTTTGAAACAGGACCTTACTGTATAGTCCAGGCTGGTCCTGAACTCACTAAGTAGGCCAGGATGGCCTTGAACACACATTAAGACCTCCTGCTTCAACCTCCTGAGTGCTGGGATTGTGGGAATGTGCCATCACATTCAGTGTGTGTGTGTGTGTTGCTAGGGAATTGAACTCGGGGCTTTGAACTTGCTAGGCAAACACTAACCCCTGTACAATTTCTCCAGTCCCAGAAGTTTGCTTTAAATGCCAGCAAAAGGCAGCAGCAACAAAGTTAAATGAAGGAAAAACAAAGTTTGTTTAGGATTCTTTTTCTCCTTTTAATGAGTAGTGCCCGCTATCCTTTCCTTTTTATTAATCATCATATTTTGTAGAAAGAAACATTTGAAAAAATGGTGTCATGGCAAAACTAAGAGGGAAAGAAAACTAACATGATACGTTAGGTTATGCGCACCATGTAAGGCTACATTTGTTTCTCAGCATGTTGATGTTAAATTTGATGGGAAAGAGGACGCCGAGCAAAAACCTTGCCATAAAATTGATTTTGGTTCTTTTTCATAGATAAGAATTTCTTTAGTTCTGTACTCCACCAGAAAGAGAAATTGAATTATGTCCTAGTTTGCAAATTGTTTTCTGAAGAACGCTGATCTAAGTGGAATGATTTGGCATTTTTTTCCTCTCTCAAATACTACCCTCTGGGGGATTGTAAGAAAGAGAAAGAGGGAGGGAGGAAGGGAGGGAGGGAGAGAGAGAGAGTGAGAGAGAGAGAGAGAGACAGAGACAGAGACAGAGACAGAGACAGAGAGAGAGAGAGAGAGTCAGAGAGAGAGACAGACAGGGAGACAGGGCTGGAGGAATGGCACAGCAGTTAAAGTGCTTGTCTTACACCACATAAAGCCTGACATGGGGACACATGCTTATAATCCTAGCACTCAGAGGTTGAAACAGGATCTTTTCTGTGAGTCCAAAGCCAGCCTGGGCTACCAATTGAATTGCTAATTTTCCTTAAAATTTATTATTAATCTTATTAAAAAGAAAAAAATTGAAAGGTGCACCTACTATATAGATTTTACTAATAACATTTTAAAAGATGTTATCACATTTTTACCCATTGCTGCAATCCTTTAACTCTTAGCTTTGTAAACTTAAAAAAAAAAGAATGGCACAAATCAGTGTACTTCTCCCAAGCGCCTTACTTACTATGCCTACTGAGTTTCAGTATTTTTTATACAAAGTAATTATAAAAATCTTAAGGACACACCCACTATGTTTTAGCATATGTGTACCATTATGTAATACAAATATCTATCAAGGTATAAACATTATCAATAAAGTGTAAAGTTTCCTCTTGGTCTTTCCAATCTATCACTCCTGGCCTCTTGTGATGAACACTATCCCTATTTCTTTCTACCCCAGATGAATTTTGATATTCTCCAACTTTATTTAAATGCAAATCATTCACTTTATACTTTAGTGTAGGTATTTTTAAGCTAGTGATTTTGTAATTAATCTATGTGGCTCTGTATATGTGTGGTTTGTTCTTTTTTATTCCTGAGAAGTATTGTATTGCATAGATTTATTATGATTTGTTTATTCATGTCACTTTGATGGGCTATTGAACTGTTAGATTTAAGGTTGTCAGGACTGTTTTTGTTTGTGTGTATATATATATATATATATATATATTAATATCTATAATAGAATAATGTATATATTCAATTTCTTGGATAAAATATCTAAGAGTAGAATTATTGAGTTGTAAGACATGTTATATTAATTTTTCATGAACTTCTATACCATTTTCTGCAAGATAATTGTCCTAATTTGCCTTTCTGCAAATGGAATTGTATAAAAGATCTACTTGACCAGTACTGTTACATTTAGTGTTATCTTTTACAAATTGATGGGAAGTCAATAATTTATAGTTCATGTATCATTTAGTATAGAAAAAAATCTTAGAATTTTATCATCAGATTTTACTTCTTATCAAATGTTGTAGTTTAGTGCTGCTTTTATTCATGTGTTTTAGTAGAAATATTTATGGTCATGTAATCAAAGAACTAGCTAATGGGGGTCAGGTAGTATATCAGAAACATTTTCTCTTATTCTTGAATATTTTAACATACTGGGGTTTTATTTGTCTTACTTAAAAAATATGTGACAAAAAAGATTAGTAGCTGCACATTCTTATCCACATAAAAATTTAGAGGTGCAAATGTTCATTGTAGCATAGAAACTTGTAATGCAAATGTTTACAGTGTAGAAAAACTCTTTTTCTAAACTTTAATCATGAATATTTATCTTAAGCTGTGGGAGAAAGCACAATTTTATGAATATGAAAAATCATACCATCAGGGTAATGCATATTTTCCCTCTAATTTACTGTCAGTGTAGTTATCTTTTACCATGTGCCTTTGGAATTTTGTCCTTAGCGTTTGAGATTTTACTTTCAAAAGTACACACAGTAGTATGAGTTTTAAATAAGTGTTTCTCTTCTCAAGCCTACTCACTCACGCCTTCAGTCAAATTTGTGCTGATAGCTTCTAGAGCTCAATATAACAAGTAAATAGAGGTCTTGGAGTGCCAGTATCTCTTAGGTCTTGGCAGAAAAGAGGTGAGTAACTTGATAAAGGGACTCCACTAGAGGGCCTGTGATTCTTTTAACAAAGAAAAGTTCTTATCCCTAGCTCCATGTATGTAATTCCTAGGAAATTTAGCATTGCCTGAGTATCTTCCTTCCTTGAAGAGGAAAATTTAGAATGCCAAAATGAATTGCAACACAATTACAAAGTAATAAACATGGGCTGTGGTTACCAAAGGAACATAGAAAAGAACTACTTCTTTTTTTATTCTTTTATATTCATGTATGTTTGGCATGACATTGGCAGGTCCCCATGTCATCTGATGGTTTGATGTATGTTAAAATTACCCCACTGAGGAAAGGATGGTGTGTAGGAGTTTAATTAGGGAAAAAGGAAGAATATTGAAAACAAGAAACAAAGTTGAAGATACCACATCGAGCTTACTATGGATTTCTGTATGAGAAATAGAGTTAAGTTTTTGGATATGCAGGAACATTAAAAATAACATCTTTCCTTTTTAACTATTTTGCAAATTTTCATTTTGCTAGCTTGATAGTGTAATTAAGAAAAAAATATTAGACAGGCATTACCTTTTCAGTGGTAAAATTTTGCTTGGTTATTCTTGCATATGGATACACAACATTTCAGAGCAGTTTCAGTAATTACTGGATTAGAAACTAGTGCTAGTAAAATAATTTTAATTTTCTCTGCTTGTTTGAACGGGTCCTTCTGCCTTCTTCAAACAGTATGATGCTTTCTTTAATTGTGCAGCCATTATTAATGCAACAGTGAGGAAGATAGAAAACAATCCGTTTATGTAATTGCAAGTAGCCTGCCATTCACGACTTGGGAAAACAGCGAATACCACAGCAGGGTTTCCACATTATGCAACTCTGGCTGGCATTTAGATGAGTCCCTTTTCATTGAAAATATATTAACTCTAATCCTTTTAAGTGTATAAGTGATACATGTATAAATCTTCGTTGTGCAAATGTAGAATCTGTATTAGAACCTCAGTAATTTTAGTTAAGAAGTCAATCTACAGTAACAGTTTGCCTCCTTAGACACTGAGAAAAGTGTAGCCAACACGGGAAAGAAGATGCCTGAAAACTCACGGTGTCACAGATTTACATAATTTGTAGGATTCTGGTCTGCATTCTTTACCTATTTTTGCAGAGGACGTCATACCAAAACTTAGCTCCTTAAAATAACAAACTCTCTTTGCCTTAGTGATTTTGAAGGTCAAGTTCTGAGAGTGGCTTTGTAAAGTTATTTTAACAGGACTCCAGGTCTCAGGGAAGGTTACTCTAAAGATATGGGCCGAGGCTGTTGTCAATAAAGGGCTTGAATAGGGGAAATCCAGGTCCCAAGCTCACTGGCTTTATTGTCAGGTCTCTCTTCCTGGCTGGCTGTGGTCCAGAGACCTACTTTGCTTACAATTTGGACACCACTTAGGCTACCTGACTGCTTTTATGAACTGAATGAGTGGATTGAAAGAGTAGGATGAGTGTACCCCAGACAGGAGCCTGGTACGTCAGTCGTTTTGTATTGTAATCCCAGAAGTGGCATATTATTACTTCTGCCACGTTGTGTTTTTAAAAGGCAAGCCGCTAAATCCAGGTCATGCTCAAGGGAAGGGGAGATAAACTCTCTTCTAACAGAGGAAACATGAGACATATCGAAGAGTTTGCACATATAATTTTTAACCACCACCCACAACGTGGGCTAGAGATGTTAAAGATGCATGTGAACTTCTCATCATCATCTCATAGATGGAAACTCAAGGTCCAGTTAAGTTGGAAGACCTGTGCAAACACACATAGCCTTTGAGACAGAGCCAATATCTTTTGGCTGCCTGTTCCTTGAAAATTGTTTCTCTGCATGTGTGTATTTGGCAGAAGACCTCATTTATCCAATACTCATCAGAGAATAAACAATTTTATGAATCTTGAGTATTTACTCTTGTACATGAAAATAATAATGCTCAACGTGTTAAGATGGTAAACTGCCAAGATATATTCTCTATACCTACTTCCTCAAAAATAATACCTTGATTACAATTCAGTGATTCTCTCATCATGCACTTAATGTGAGGGATATTGTTTCCATTTTCCTCGAAGCCAGCAGTGACACAGTCATATTCTGTGACCCTAACAGTCCCCCTCTCCACCTCATGGCGTGTGGACTCTGCTTCCTTGCATGTCCCACACTCTCAACTTCCAGAGACAGTCCCTTCTTCCTTTTGTCACTACCTTGTTCCTAAGCACAATCCCCCTGCCCACCTCATTCCATAATATTTATTGAGCCTGAGCCAAGTTGTGGGCCTGGGTTAAATAATGGCAAATAGAAAGGTCAATTAGACATTGTCTTTCTCCTTTGAGAACCTGTTTGGTGTCTCATTAGGGATAAGAGTGGCCCAGAAAGATAGGATTACTTACTAAGTCATTTGTCATATAATACAAAGCATAATGAGGTCTCAGAATTTAATCTGTCTAGAAGAATGAGAGTAGTTCTGTTAGATAAGGAGGTTGAAAAAAGAATATAGGCAGGTATATTTTGGATAGGGGAAGTGGGGAGGAGAATTGTTGGCCAAAAAGCCCCCAATAGTATGTGCACTTAACACGCGTCTTATAAGAACATGGTTGGATTCAAGTATTTCCAATATTTAAATGTGATCGGACGCGGTGGATGAGTAGGTGATGAGGTTGCTTACATTAGTAATGATGAGGCTTGTCCCAGATATTTCCTTATTTATATACTAAAGAAGGTTCAATTTGTTTATTTTGGACTCAGACTATTTGCTGCCTATTTTCCTCTCTCCCACCTGCTAACAATGCTACTTTGGCAAGTCACATAATCTTAGTCTTCTTGTCTTTCAAATGGAGAAAATATTACTACCTGATTCCTATTATGTTGAGAGGATTCACTGAAATACAGTCACAGCATGTACACAGTGTGTGCGCTCAGTAAGTATTCCATCATTATTGTTAATTCATTCTAAGATTACACTATCTGTCCTATAGCTTGGAGTGGCCGATTGCAGCTGGATGAGCCACAGGGTGACATACTTAGATTTATGTTGTTATTTTCACGGATATCAATGTGAAATATTCAAAGAATTTTTTTTCTCTTCCTTCTCTCCTTCCTTCCTGTCTGCAAATGCAGATAACTTGGATACAATATGGCTGGCTAGTATAGAAGATGTCTATCCATTGCTGAGCTACTTCCTGAGACTTGACTGTGTGCCAGACACAAAACAAAGTTCCTGCATACACTTGCATTTTACTGCAGTTAATAAGACCTCATTATCAGTAGAACACTAAACAGTCTGAGAGGGAGGGTGGGTGGGCAGCCTCCTGCACAGGGGGCATCGCTAGCACATTGTGAAGCTGTTGACACTAGCCTCTGAAAAGGCTGAGGAGGTGGTCTGGAGCCTAAAAATTGCTCTTGCCAATGATTTAAAAAAAGTCTTTATATTCTTAGCTATATGGGCATTTAATTTTTTTTCTTTTTTTCTTTTGGTACTAGACTTTGACCCAAGGGTCTCACATGTGCTTGGTAAGTTCTCAAGCATTATATACAGTCTCCAGCCCTTGTGCAGATTTTTCAAATGAAAGAAATATATTTTCATGCTAAATTTTTTCTACATAAAGTTTTTAGTAGTTTCTTATCCTAAAGCACAATTTGAGAATGTAATTGGAAGTATTAGACATCAGCATTAATTTCTACAATGTTTTCAAGAAAAACACCCTGATTCCCTTGGACAGGTGTATGACAAAAATTTACAATACCTAAAAATAATTTGGTTAAGCATGAACATAAGGTCTTTTAGAAGACACTATCCTCAGCTTATTCTCCGGTCAAGTACCGCATCTGTGTTGTAGTGATGCTAATTCTGCTTGTTACTTCTGCAAATTCGACACAACAAAAAAGGAACTTCAAGTTCAGAGCGACTAAAATAGAAGAGGTAGATGCTGAACAGTACACGACCACTTGGAGAAACGGCATCTCTGTGTGAAAGGGTTAGGGGCAGCAGGTGAAGTTAGTCATGCAAACAGCGTTCTAGCCAGAGGGAAAGCATATACCAAGGCCCAGATGTGCCCCGGAAAAGTCGGCACATGTGACGACTGCCTCGTGAGGGGAAGTGCTAAAGCTAGACTTGTACACCTAGGTCCAGATCCGGAAGGGCTACTTTTCCATTTTAAGAAGTATGGCACATAGTCTAAGAGCAGTGGGATCCCATAGGGAAGTTTTTGCGGGAGAGTGACATCAGGACTTCCATTTTATAAATGTTATTCTCATGAGCATATGGGGAAGGATTGTAACAGCAGGGTTAAAGTCTAGTTAAGACTCCATTCCTATAATGCCAGCAGAAATATTGATAGTTTGTACTAATCCATTGAGAGTGGACCTAAAGGAAACATATTCCTTTCAAGATACTAGGAAGTACAAAGCAGTAGGATTTAGGGATCCATTTGATAAAAGAGGAAACAGAAGACTTTAGGTGTCCATCTTCAATAACTAATTGGACAAAGTTAAGCCATTCAACTACAAGCGAGTTTACAAATGAGAATACTTTTTTCATAAAAAGTGAGTAAATTAAAAAAATACTCTTCTGAAAGAAGACAATGAAAGCACACAACACCATTTTCACAATTAGATAAGCTGCAAAATCAACACTGATTTTTCTTTGGTCTTCTATTGAAAATAATACTGAATGGTTGAAAATATTTGAA
The DNA here is from genome assembly GCA_004027205.1 of Ctenodactylus gundi. Taxonomy (NCBI): domain Eukaryota; kingdom Metazoa; phylum Chordata; class Mammalia; order Rodentia; family Ctenodactylidae; genus Ctenodactylus; species Ctenodactylus gundi. The sequence goes on from PVKB01000033.1 coordinate 1,531,861, forward strand.
TATGGAACACAATTATAGGCTTGGTTGAGTATGTGTGCTTCCCCCTCTGGCTGACAGATTTTGATGTCTGCTGACTGAGACAATTTGGCGGGATGAACTGAATTATTTTCCTATCCACCACTTCTATTTATACAGAAATTACACTTGACTGTAGTGACACTAATCACGGCAGAACTGATCAAATTCAGCTCCCCTGCTGATGAACTCGGCCAATAAGCCATTCACGACTGACAGGTGCTCCTGTTTCTCCCTTCCTTTCCCTCCACACCCCTGCCCCATGCACTCCTAAGCACATTGGTATTTTATAAACCTTCTTTATGCTCCCACATCTATGTCCGTTCAAAGGAAATGCCAGGGAGGGCTTGTTTGACGCAGAGACTCAGCTTGCATTTAGCTCTCTTCACCCTTTTCATTTCCTTCTGGAAAGAGACAAGGGCAGAGGCATAGGACAGGGCATTCTTGAATGCGTGTGTCAGGACACTTACCGCACTCTAGTGAAGCCCCAGGGCTTCGTCCAGAAGCATATTTTTAAGTACATTAAGTAAAATGTGTGAGATTCCAAAGGAAACCAGTTATGTTAAAATACATTTATCAAAGTGTTATTCAAATTTTTTCTGATATCACAGTATATTATCACATTTTATAATTTGTTAAAAGCTCTACCAGGGAGTTTGATAATTAACATAATTTCAAGCTAGTGATCAATGCTAATAATGTTATGAGATATCTATAGCTGTAATATAATAGAAAACTCCAATTTTTACTTATGGTAAAATCACAGATAAAGTAAAAGTGCTGTGAAATTTTTAAACTATATTCATAATTAAAGGGGAAGTTAAATTTCAATTAGAGTTCATCCAGTGTGCATTTTTTCTCATTTCAAGTTCATGGGCTCCAGAATTCTGAGGCTTCCAGTTTAAGAACTACTAGCACGGGCCAATACTTTTTAGGTATTAATGGGAATTATCTGGAAAGCTTATTATAATGTGAAGTTTATGGAGACCCCCACCCCAGAAGATGCTGCTTCAGAAGCTATGGGGTGGAGAATAAGAGCATATATTGTAAATATAAACACAGTATGATGTTCATAAATCATTTTCCCGAATCGTCTATTGAGAAATACAAGCTTGGGACATAAAGCAAGATTTTCCAGGGTATTTGGAGTGGATTGTGGCTTTAGTGGGTCATTACACATAGCTGAACATCCCAAATTATGTATGTGTAATAATAATAATTAATCATTACAAAATTATATATAGAACTTTTACAGTGGCTATTCAGAATTGTCTAGAGTATGTCTTTTGAAGTAATTATCATAGAAATAATCATGAATTATTACTAGGTGTTATATAAGCATTCTATTCTGAAGGATACATTTTTTAAAAAAAGACAACCTTTAAGGTATTTGACAAAATATCACTAAAGCATAGCAAGAGGTAATAATCATAAATGCAATGCAATGCAGTCCTGTGACATTGAAATCATTTCAGTAATTTTACAGTACATTGGAATCGAGGCACCATTCATCCGCTGAGTTTCCATTAACTTCGCTTAAAATCTCTCTGTCCACAAAGAAGCGCAAGTGTCAAGTTTCTCCTTCATGCTCAGAAGCCTGGCTTGACTCACAATGCTGCAGAAGATAATTGTTATTAATTAAAGCATTCCTATCAGGCTGGGTTCTGTTCTAATGCATATTGAACATGTTCATAACCTCTGCTGTCTCCATTATTGGAAAGGAAAAATAACAGAGTACTGTTCTTTGACTCTCCCCAGCTCTCCTGGGGTTTTCCCTGGTGTCATTGAACAGCCTTTTTGATTGGCTTCTACCTCTAAAAAAACAGAAGTGGGGGCACAATATTATAACAGGTTGCAGAGCAGGCTCATTATTGTCAAATTAGATTCACTGACCTTCACTGCCATTTACCAGGAAGAGATCGGCAGAATATCAAGGGTGGTTTGCAGGGAGTAAATCCGCACTAAGTGCCACTCCACAGTAACCATCCTAGGCGTAACGTTGTGCTGTTTTAACACATTGGCTTTTTACTCCTGACAGATTGAATAGCATGATACAGAGATTTACGTGAATAATGAATGTAGAAATCTATGCATACATATTTTTGATAAATTTTTTTCCTAAAAAGATACAGAGCACATAAGGGTTGGCACAAACACATATGGAACATGTATAGAAAGTCCACAGTTTCTTTAGTTTATAAAAGAATTCAGTGGTCATGTTATTTATTAAAATATGGCTGGGTGTTCAGACATAATGCTTCAGCTTTGAAGGAAATGCACAAACGTATACACCTATATAAAACCTCTCGTTAAACTGTGTGAGCTGTTTACCTCTATCATTAGCCTTACTTATGTTCCTTTTAACTTAGTGTTAACACAGGAAAATCTCCTTGCTAGAATTGCCATCCCTTCACCCTTCACCTGAGTCTGTTTTGTGCTATTGTTACAGAATATTGGAGACTGGGTAATTAATAAATGGATTTCCTAGGCTTAAGCTAGGAAGCCCAGAACCATGGGCCCCGTGTCTGCTCAGCCTGGGCTCCTTCTGTCATCAGGATCTCATTCCTAGGACAGCTCATCCAACTCCATGTAACAGCAGGCATTAATCTACTGTCACCTAGTCACTACTTAAAGGACTTACCTCTTCACTGGTGCAGTTGGTGTTTAGTTTTCAGCTCAGGAATTGTGGGAGACACATTGAAACCATAGTATCAGTATTTTAGGAGTCCAATAAATGGCTCCACATGATATGAGAGGAAACGGCCGAGGTATGTAGATCATTGATAAATCTTGAACAACACCTGGAATGTTTTCTGATGGCTCAGGCTGAGATGTAATTCTGTAGTAGCACACTGGCCTAGCATGTGAAGCTCGGCCTTTGGTCTGTAATGCCACACACAGGGTGTGTGTCACACACACACACACACACACACACACACACACGAAGTCATTCCCTGTATTGGCATAACCTCTTTATGTGAGATTACTAGTCACTAGTTAGCTTTGTCATCTGTGTTAATTTCCTGGGATATAATCCCTCATCCCACACTAGCACATCTCCATTTTGCAGTCTCTCTCTTAGGCTCACCTGGCAGGGAGACAACCTCCAACTCACTGCCTCCACTGAGACATGAAACACTTCCTCCTATCCCAGTCATGTTGTTTCGCTTTGATTTTACGATGACTCAGCTTATGATAATATTTAACCCAAGAGATTCTGCAAGAGAAGAAAAACAGGTAGAGAATATGAATCTCCTCTTTTAATTTTTAGTTACTACTCTCTTAAAGAATGCCATTCTAAAATTTCTAAACTTCAAGCAGAAATTGCTATCCCCATATTGTGCGGCTGCCATAGATTACTCATGCATTCTTTTGAACAATTAGAATTAGGAAGCGTAAATACTTGGTTTTGTCAAAAACTGAATATATCTTGTTTTTCCTATTTCTCATCACCATCTGGGGATGTATCTTTGTGGATCCCTTGGCAAGTAGTTGTGACATCTATGTAAATATCTTTGAATCTGCTAAAATCTCAAGTTCCTGGGTTTGTGCAAGACTCACAGAATCACTCACTGTCTTTCACTGTATACTGTAGGTGATACTTTGGGGCACTGAGTTTGAGAAGCTCTGCAGATCTGACCTAAAAATTCCAGCTTCCTTTTTTTAAGTAGTATCCTTGAGCTCATTAACAACCTGGGGTTGGAACCTTTCTCCTTACCATGTTGTAAGAATTTACTAATCCCTTACTGGACAAATGCAAGTTAACTCAAAAGTGGCAAAAAGCCTGCTTTAAATTTACCATTAATTTGACCTAAGTGTTTGAGTTAAGCATAGTTTCCTCAGTTGGAATATGAGAATCATAATAGAACTTTTCTGCTTTGGATTGTGATGATTTAAAGTAATATCTTCTCGAAGTGTTCAGCAAATAGCTCGGCACATATAAGAGCTTAATAAATGTTGTCTATGTTACTACCTTCAAAGTCATTTTGACCTTTTTTATAGTAATTGTTTAAATGAGTATTTGTTTTTTCTACCTTGCAAGGGAAGTATTATTCAATAGTGTGAATATTTATGCTTTATGATCTAGAATGGGCCTCAAAAATATTTTCTGTGTCAGATGGTTGTATCTCATCTACGTGCATGAGATATAGTAGTTGAATTTGAAAAGAATAAAAAACCCAACATAATACACTATGTCAGTTATAATAATTGTATTTCCTTTCCATAGGATTTATTATACTCTATCATCTGGTTTAAGTATCTTATGTAGTCATAGATTTTATGTTTTTTTAACATGGATTTTATTTAAAAGCAATATATAGCCATAATGTATGATTATGGATGTTCCATTTGATATGTTTTTAGGAGTGGAGACCCTTGGATTGGCAGCCTTGGATTACAACTCAGTTTGTAAACAAGTAATTTAACGTTGGGCAGGGCTTTTGGTTGTAGAAAATCAATAGACTTAAAACATGGAGGAGGCTGGGGGGATGGAAGCTTGGCATTTTGCCACAATTCATTTTTCAAACACTAAACTTGGCCTTTAGACAAAAGGAAATGAAACTTCTCATTTTCAATAGGTTCCTGTGTCAGTTCAGATTGGTCACAGTAATGTTGCATTAAAAAAAAAAAACAGGCACTGTTTTTTTTTTTGTAGTTTATGACATGATTTTATTCTTCATAATCTATCTGTGATCAACTGATCTAGTTTGGGATTGGTCTCAAATTGTACCCTGAATCCTGCCTGGTACTCTGTGAGGCACTTGTTGTCTTTTGTTGGATAATAGCAAAATATGAGGACAGTGGAACATGAAGTGTCTTGTGATGCCTGGGCTGAGAGGTAACATACATTCCATTGACTGGATTGTAGTATCATAAGGCCAAGCCCACTATCCATTAGGCAGAAGAAATCTACTCTACACTTCATAAGAAAAAAGGCACTTATGAGGTTAAAAGTTCGATCCATGGATGGGTAAGGTAAAAAGGAAGGAGTAGGAACAGAAATGGAACCCGCAGACGCCAATTAATAGTTCCGTTTCCTAGGACAAGATGACTGGATTCTAGGGTTAGAAGTTCATCTAGTGGAGCTTCAATTTTTTAAGTCTCTTCCACGAAGTGGAATTTGACTATGAAATCTCCCAGTTCAGACACAGAAAGATGAGAAACTATAAAACTTACTTTTGCATTCAAATTTTGTTTGGCCCAAATGCCCTACAAAAGGAAGCTCAGGCACTTCATATCTGTAGTAGAGTATTGGAATCTCCAAATATTTTAATCACATTGTCAGTGGATTCCATTCAATTAACAACAACTTGCTAATAAGCAATATGTTTCTTATTACTTGCAGAAAATGAAACGCATGAATATAGCATATGTCAAGGTGCTCTAGTGACGGAGAAGGATAATCAAGTCTTCTTGATTTGAGGAGTAATATAATTAAGAACTATCTATTGTTAGATGAAACCTCAATCCTTAAGAGGATTCCAAAAAATTCATTTTTCCCAGACAGTTCTTTTCTGTAGTTCTTACTGTACTAGAGACTGAAAGAATTCATAGTTTATGCCTAATTTGTTTTCACAAAGTGATGGACTATGTTGAAACATGTATATCTTCTTCAAATTCAGTATATGCTTTCTCGGCACCTGTTACTTTCTTCTGCAAATTTTAAGTTAACAGGAAATATTTGACTTTGTGTGTTTGTGTGTGTGTGTGTGTGTGTGTGTGTGTGTGTGTGTGTGTGTGAATATATAAAAAATATTTATGTGCTTATGTATATATAGGGAATATGAACAATGGAGGATACACCTTACATTGACTTTACTATATTTCATTAAAAATTTTTTTCTGCATCTAATTACGCTATGGAAATTTTTGTGCCCAATAGAACACAAGAGATTGTAATAATAGATTTTGTTTTCTAAATATTCAGCTGAGGGGCTGGAATAATAGCATAATAGTTAAAGCACTTGTCTAAACAAGCCTAAGGCCCCAAGTTGTATTACCCAGCAGCACATAAGCTGTGTAGGGGGATGTACACCTGTAACCTTCCTTCTCAGGAGGCTGAGGCCGGAGGAATGCTCTGAGTTTGAGACCAACCTGGGCTATGCAGTGAGTTCAAGTGCAGCCAGGACTACAGAATGAGACCATATCAGTCAATCAGTCAATCAATCAATTAATATTCAGCTGAGACTGAAAGATGAGATAGAAGGCAAGCTGTTGTAGAAAAGGTAGAAATTACAGTTACCTTGTAGTGGGAGCTTTTTGTGTAAAGGCCTTAAGGTGAGGGAAATTGGGAGAGAGTTGGAGTCCTGGGAGATAAAAATGCTGTGTGATCCCTGGATGGGAGGTTGGGCTGGACATAGGAAAGGGTGAGCAGAAAGACTGCACAGATAAAGGTGAGCTCAAGGCGCATGCCCTGAAAAGTCAGCAGTGGGGAAACTGAAGGAAAATATAGGGCAGGACATTATCAGGTTTTCATTTGTTTGCTTATTGTTTACATACCATAGCTGTATGTGAAATGGTAGGAATGAGTTGTGTTTATATGGATGTTAGAGCAAGCCAGACAAAGATAGTGTTAGTGCAGCCTAGGGTAGTGGCAATTGGGTTGCAGAGAATTGAAGATAAGAGAGCCATTTTGGATAGGAAATCATAGTGACTTATGGGTAGCTGTGGAAGCATGGACTGCTAAATGGGAAATAACTC